>JAWNMV010000258.1:0-129866 GCA_035043635.1 Drosophila rellima | reverse complement strand
CCAGCAGCTGACGACGAATTTGCCGAATATGTTGCAGTTTTAACAAAAAACAGCTATGGTGATCAAATGGAGCTGAGCGGCTATGCGAACATTAATGTTTTGTATTCAGTTGACTTGGATTGTCTGAGTTGGTGGAATATACAGACAACTATTTTCCCCTTATTGCACAAAACAAGTTGCAAAATATTTTGTGTTCCATCTAACAGCACGGCTTCTGTAGTTCTTCTCGGCACAGCTTCAGCATAGTTCTCATTTCAGCGACGCCTATGGCCTGCACACCGTTAACTGGTGAGCGCAGCGTCGCTGGCTGACTACTGAGCGCAGGAGTTATGGTACCGATACCCTATCCACCAGTAAAATTTCCGCGAGCTACTCTACAATTGACGGATTCTAAGGAATGCAGCGTCAGCTCGATCGCTGACTACAGACAGCAGTTCATCATCCTACTTCAAGAGATGCAGCCTCAGCATTAGGCAGGATGTGGCAACACACAACAACTGCTAAACTTCAATATACTTATATAGATATAGAAGTATAATATAGATAAGTACACTTAAGCTGTAAAGAAACATACATAATTTTTTTGATAAGACTTCGTCATGGATTAAGGAAACAGTTGAAGATTTTTACTTAAGAACAAGTTAGACGTTTATTTGGATTGAAAATACTTTAATACATTAATTAATTAACAAATATCTTGTGACCATCTGGAAACTTCTGGATCCCAACTAATTAATCGGGCAACGGTCCCCGACGACGAAAAACACTATAACTGTCTTTTCTGGTGAGCGCAGCATAGCCGACTGACCGATGAGCGAAGCGTCGTTGCCTGTGTATGGAGAGCATGTGCCGTTAGTTTGACAAACATCACCGATCATAGCCATCAGTCCTTATTGTAGCAGGATCAATCAGCAATCCTCGTTGTCACAAGATCATAGCCACGTGTCTTTGTTGTAGCGGGACAAATCAGCAGCCCTTGTTGTCCCAGGACCAATCTCAGCAGTCCTCGTTGTCCCAGTACAAGTCCCAGCAGTCCTCGTTGTCGCAGTACAACGCCCAACAATCCTTGATACCACAGGTTCAGGCCCATACCGAGATATCCTTGTTGTCGCAGGATATCCTCGCTGTAGCGGGAACTAGATTAGCCATCCTCGTGGTCACAGGATTTAGTATTCGTCGTCCCCGCAAAAGAAGGACTAAAACTTAACCTCGCTGGCGCAAGCACATTACTGGTGGGTCCTTGCTGGATGCAGGATCGGAAAACCAAGTATCCTTGTTTGATCGCAAAAAAATTTTGTGACCCAACTAAACTCAGAACTTTTAAGAAGAATCGCATTACAATGCATTTGCACATACTATGCATTTAATTGACTTGGATTACGACGACATCTTATTTGAAGCTCAATTTACTGCAAGCATCCCACACAAACACTTGTTGGAGTACATAAATTCTGCTGAATTACCACTACCTGATCCAGCAATTCTATCGCGCATTCAGGTAACCAAACGATGTGTGCAGCTAGCAACTGCAACTTTCTGCGTAATGGCGCAGAATCGAGTGATGTTAGGTCAGTGGTTTTAGAAAGTCGTTCCAAAAATCGTCAAATTAAATCTTAAAAAGACATCAAAAACTGACCAATAAATCGTTTTTTTTTTATAAGAATATTTGTTGTTTGCTTTCACAAAATAATACATGAATTTCAGAAAAATTCAGCTCTACTATCATTGCGTCATAGGAAAAATTAGTTGAAAATATAGTGCATCGTTTTGCAAGTGACTTATATATGAATTTATGTGTGGGCAAATACGAATTAGGCTATCGAAGGAACCCCCTTGTTTAAATAAGATAACTAACGCGTTTAATTTATATTTCGAATATGAAACTAAGATGAAAGAAATTCCTTGAGGTAAATACCCTCTTCTGTCTATTGCATACAAAGATAAAATGCTTTTCATTTATAAGTTCCAGTGGCAATATGTGGAACACTTATATTTATTTTCAAAATATAAATAGTCCTTTCATCTAAAAGTAACATTTCTTCGCATGATCTAGAAAAACAATATTGTTTACAGCAGTTGCATCGATCAAATATATATTTTGCTGTCTCTTCTTCCTAAACTTCGCCATCACTGGTTTGTGTGCATAAAACTTGCTCTTGCCACCAGTCGTGTACTTCATAAACCGCGTTAGCCTGATTGTTGAATGGTAACAGCTTGCCACTACCGCCAATCAGCTGGCTCATCATTGCGGAGGGACTACTTAGAGTCCCGTGACGATGCTGGTGATGATCCCCATAGCCATGCAAGGCGGCTGTAGCTACGCCAGTCGGGTTAATTGTCGGGTAGTAAAACTGGCCAGTTTCATTGTTAGCTTGAGTTAAAAACACAGAGGCCTTGTTTGTCTCGCGCTGCTTACCCAGCTGGGCGACATGTGGAAGGGTGGTCATCGAGCTCTTTTTACGTTGCTGACTGCTTATATGTAGTCGTTCCTTATCACTTAACGTGGAGCGCTGTTGTGGATCGCTAGAAGTAGGCGCCAGAAATTTTCTGCCAGTCGAACTACCAGTCGAATCACTGCGGTTAAGGATATAATTACGTTTGTTAACCGCCATGACATGGCGAACACTTGAAGCGTGAACATCAGAGTGAGGCAGTGCGATACCGCTACTGCTGGCATCCTTTTCATCATTTTCCGTGAAGCTTAAAGTTGGTGAGAAAGCGTCGCTAGTAGGCAGACAGGTGCCGGCTACCGCACCACTTATTGTACTAATGGCTGACTTATCTATGACTCCACTAGCTGTCTTGTCGTCTTGTATATTGGGACGCATTACAGGCTGTTCATTGGTTGCGCGAAGTCCGGCAATCAGGGAGTTTTGTTGTTTCTAAAAAAAAATGTACTGTAATTGAGAAGATAGAAATGCAATTAAAGCCTACACTGGCATTTTGTGCGCGTATTTTTTTAAGACAGCCTTCCAGCCAGGTACGTATTGTCATCTTAGCAACTTCTTCTTCTACCAGGTACTCAAATTCCTCACGTGCCAGCAGTTCCTCCAGCTGTAGTGCTTTACGAATATCAACAGACCGATACGATAACATGCTAAATAAATATTGTTTAAAATTATTACAATTGGTTTAATGAAGGTAAATGCAGGAATTTTCAATTGGTGCCAGTTAATGTTAGCAGCTTGTGGTGGCTGTATCGCTTTGGCGGCTTCTGTATAACCAATAGTTTTTTTTAGTCACTTGCCACGATTTCGCACTATCTACGAGGTGCATTTCTGAATGAATGGCTAAGCACGCATAACTAGTGCGGATTTTAAGCTCATGGCGTCATTGATCCGAACATTTTCGAAAACGACGTTCGTCAGGTCATCACTGTTAATGGCGACCGGCTAAAAACGTTAATAGCCAATTTCATTTGAATACATTCGCGTAAATTCAGCCGGATCTATTCATATATGGCATATTGGCATACATGAACTTTTTTAAATATACAGAATTACTTTAACATCTCAAATACACCTTGTTATATTTTATGCAACATCAACCCGCCCTTATTGAAAACCCCTTTAGAGTGACCTACTTTATAACATCGTGAAAGGTTACATCTTCGCCATTATGAAGCTTGTCAAGCTCGTAGCACATATATTTGAAAAGTAAGCGGTCCTTCTGCGGATCGCACTCCAAGCGACCTTTTAAAAGTCGCAAAATGAATTTCACCCTTCTTACGGGTATAACGCCACGCTGATGTATATCAACGATGTTCCAAGTGTTTTGAAAGTTCCGTATGTCTGCATAAGATAATAAGGCATCCTCTTCATTTGAGTAAAATAAGGAAAAGTTCTCCATGATAATAGCTAAGAGAAAGATATCATGACAATCTTCAAAAAGCATCAACTATATGTCTATATTACTTACCCACAAGTAGATTAAGGACAATGTACGTAATTATTACGTAGAAAGTGCAAAAATATATCAAACTTGCAGTAAAGTTTCCACAATCAGTTTCCCAATAATTTTTGCCCAGGGTGCAATAGGGAGGCTGAACCATACAATCGTGCATAATTTTGTTCCAATCCTCGCCAGTAACAATGCGAAACAACATAGCCACGCCAGTCACCGGAGATCCAAAGTTAGCACGTCTTCCTATGCCTTCACCATATTTAACCGTACCTATAAAAAGTACCAAAAATTATATTTAAAAATTATGTTTACTATCATCAGACTTACCAAATAGTATTGTTCCAGCCAGCGCATAGAAAAAGACCAAAAGAAACATTCCAAAGATGATGAAGAATGACTTGCACACTGACACACCTACCGTCAGCATGAGCATTTTTAGTGTGGTATGTTTCCCAGTAATGGTAAAGAAACGCAGAATAACTACCATAAAACCGAAAAAATAAGACAGATCGTTCTACAATTCACAAAGAGAAAGCGATCAGATCAAGATAATATCAGAGATAAAATAAACATAGTAATAAAATATTACGAGGTTAAAGCCTAGTGACGAAAACATTTCCATGCCCCAAAATTTCTGATATCCAATTTTGTGACGAGCGATATTAAATTGTATAAATAACTTATTGTAAAAAAAAACAGTTTAGCATTCGGCACTGCGCAAAAAAGTAATTTTTATTAGTTAAGAAGGATCGGGACTTTATTGCGCAATGTGTCGAATACGAAATTTTGTTTTTTAGAACAAGTTATTTATTACAATTTAATATCGTTCGTCACAAAATCGTAGTTTAATGATCGAGGTGTCAGGTGAAGATTAATTAAAAATTAAAAATGTTGTCCCTCCCACTTACACCTGCTTATCTCACCAACCATGTGAGTTTCAAATATTGCTATTCGCCTTTCGCATTCTTCATGATGCTTTCGTCACTAGCGCAGACTGCTGTCCGCAGTAATTGACAAGCTCTTATCAGATATTGAAATTTGTTCAAACCATACCCTTAGAATTGTTTGCAGTATAATCCAGATTACTCCGGCAACGGTTACAAGCAGATCGTATCGGTTGCGTCTCGACTGCCAGTATCCGCGTGGCGTGAAGGCAATATTTTTCATGACCACCTCAATAACAAAAACGAAGGTGAGCACGGCGCTCACAATGACCAAACGTTCCGTGTGTACCTCTCCTTTTATCCACTGTAAGTTAATGAAGCGATGAGATTTAATTAAATTCAATCTAATGCGTGCTATTGATACTCACCGTTATAGACAACAACATACTGTTGATCAACACCACCACAGCAATCACGCGTTTGAATATAATGTGTTGAGTAATATCGTAAGTAAATGCTCGAATCTTTCGACCGTCCGGCCGTGGAGGCAGGTGAAGTGGCTGAGCGATTTTAAGACGTTTTTTTAGGTCACACCATCGACGCTGGTCGACAGTTAATAATGCTGTGCCTTTGTTCTCGGAGTAGTTGGCAATGACGACACCCACAAAGAGAGTCAAGCCAATCATGCAACCCAAAAATATGTATATATGGATGTAGATTGCATGAATCTAAAATAAAAAAATTATCTCATCAGGAAGTAAAATTAAATGAGTGATTCAATTTGAATTACCGGTCCGACAGCTTTAATAAGTACATCGCGCACATCCAACCATCCCTTAAAAGATAACACCTCGAACAGTGTTAGCATGGCATCACCAATATTGTCAAAATTAAAGCGTCGAGGATTAGCCCAGACACGTGGCACCAGCATGGCTGGATAGGACTCATCTGGTCCCGGTATCAGCTTCATTTTCGTCACAAAGACGCGCCGCATAAAGACGCCTACACAATCCTCACGATGAAATATTGTAGGGTCATTACAGCGCGCTAAACGCCCTCCGTAAAGTTGTACACCGTAGCTGGCAAAAATGAACATAAGCAAAATGAGTAGTGTGGATACTAATAAGATTTCTTTGAAACCACGGCACAACTCATAAACCACTTTTCTCATATGCGGAACTAGTGTAAAGATTCTTAGCGGGCGCACGCAGCGTAGAATCATAAGCAGTTGAGCTGCGGAACTGGTAGGTATGTTGTGAGGCATCCAGCAGAGAAATGAAGTTGATACTACATAAATAAAAACATCAAGCGCTGCAGCTACATCCTTAATGTAAGCCTTGGGTGTGAAGAATAAGCCATCGGCCAAAATTTTCATAGCAAGCTCCAGACTCATAAATATCACAAAGCCGTATTCAGCAATCTGCAGCGTGGGGTGATTCATTAAACGATAGTTGGGCGTCTCAAACATCATAGAAATGCAGGAGAGTGTTGTGGCAAATATCATTACCCAGTCTAAATAGGTGACCAGACCAAGAAAATTACTAAAAAATTAAATTCAATTAGATTATATAAATGGCTAAGAAACCGTGAATCTCTACTCACTGCAAACTTTTGTACTGCACTTTACGTTCCTTTCCCGTTAGTGGATCTTTAAGCCTTGCATCGTACCGTGCATGAACGATTTTTTGGCAAATCTTACGAAATCGACTTTCGCGCGGAACTAAAAACAGCGGGGTGTCAAAAAACGGATGATTCTCACGTAAATCCTCCTCTCGCTGATTGCGTCGCATCTCTGCTTGTTGTCGTTTTGCTTGCAGCAGCTTGATATCTAAATCGTGAGGCCTGGCCCGACCAGAATTCGCACGTGGTGCGGCCGCAATGTCACCGTTTTCCATTAGATGCTCATAGGTCTGCTTGAGCTTGATAGAGCCAGAGCGCACGCTGCGGCGTATGGAGCGTGAACCAAATCTGTGAATTGGTAGCGCACACACATCAAACGAATCACGCCACTTACGGGCAAGAGGTACTTACTTCTTTTGATCCACCCGCCAGGGCTTTGAATGTGTAATAGTGCCTTGTGATTTAAGGCCACCTTTGGTACCCACTACTGGTAACATGGCCGAATCGCCCAACATAAGACGCTGGTTGTTGCTATCGCTGTATTTAATGAATACTTCTATAATAAAGATCATATGAACTGCTTTGTAAATATGTTATTTACTTAATTATGTGAGTAATTGCCAGCTTTCGAAGGCTGCTTCCAGCGGCTCGGACCTTGGCTGTCTTGTTCATAATGCGCACTGGTTTTTGCTTTCGAAAAACAACATTGGACTCCCAGCATTCAGACATCGGCCGCTTGCAGTTTTCAACCAGCGATGGATCATCCGTTTCCAATTCAATGACAAAATGTTTCATAAAACTCTCGCGTACCTTAGGCAAAATAAAGTCATTGGGAATGCGATGGAGAATCGTCATTTGTGGTGAATCTGGGAACTTTTCAAAAATGCGCAGACGAAATGGAAGAGTCTCTTTAATTTCAGCGCTTTGTTCGCGAAACTTCAGTTGCTTAAGTTTTTTGATATCCTCATCTAACTCTAGATTGTCCAAAATAACCGCCACAAATAGACTTAGAACGATGAGCGTTACAAAAAGATGATACAGTATAAAATAAACGGCTACTAGTGGTGTCAGGGTTTTACTTGTTCGTATCATTGTCTCATCCATTACCTCTACCCACGCCTCTTGCGTAAGAATCTGAAACATGCTCATAAATGCCTCAGGGAATGACTCAAACTTGGTGAAATCGCACAAAAAGCAAAACAGTTGCATTGATATGCTTGAACTTATTATTAGTAAGCACATGGTAAAGATAATTAGGGAACCCAGTTTTTTTCCTGGACCAAATATTTTATAAACAAATCCTTCCAGCATGGGTGAGGCCTTTATTAGTCTCACTACTCTGAGCACTTGAAAATATGTTAATCCAGACAGGTAGAAGAGCGGAACTATGTGAAGTGAAGTACCCGCTGCTAGCAATAGCTCAAACTTGTGAATAGAGTGCTTATAGTAGCCACGCCAACCCAAGCAATAAATTTTAAAAAGTGTCTCGAGGTCGAGCAGACATGTAAAGGCTACTTCGATGTAGTAGTATTTCTCGTAGAATACATGACGTGGTCTTCCATCATGCTTAAAAGCCATAGTCGCTGTCACAATACCATTGGCAAGGATCACTGTCATAACTAGCATTCTGAAGTATGGAGATCGTAATATAGCATGGCAAGTCTCTGGAGCCAAACCACCATGTTTATTGTCATCAATTGTAATCAATCTCCAGCCCGAATCGTTACCGCTAAGTATTTGAGAAGCAGCGGTTTTCTGAATGTGACCTCTAGCTCCCCACATCTGCTGGAACTGAACGCGTATTTCATTGAAGGTCTCCGTTATCACAGCAATGAAAACGTTTTTCACAAGCCATGCCAAAAAAAATATCATAGTACTAAAGTAAAAAGCGGCACGCCAAGCCGGTAACGAATCTATTGCCCGATACATAATAAAAACCCAGCCCTCTTGCGATGCTGCCTGGTATACTGTAAATATGCTTGTTGCAATATCCTCGAATCCGTTAAAACCAATCACATAGCTACTCAAGAAGTCCATTTTCATGCAGCGCATGCCTGGGGAGCACTGATAGCCCGAATCAGGATCCATCGAACAGAATGTGTCTGGTATGGCCAGCGAGTTTATTGTTAATACACTGATGAGAAATTTGACGAATTAAATGGAAAATATCTGTAATTTATGCGCCAAACTTACGGTCTGCCCAAAATATCATATTCCGTATTGTTCATCACACAGTGATTTTTCAGCTCTCCAAAGAACTGCACTCCCAGCAGTCCATATAACGACATGAAGAACAAAAAGAAGAGAGTCACATTGTAGATTTGCTGGCTCGATCGTCTTTAAATAAAAAAGGATGCTGTGAATGTTGTATTACGCGCTGGAGCTCAAAACCTACTTGAAAATCTGATTGATGCGACTCTTAGGCATACTAAATTTAAGAAAAACGCGTAGAAAGCGAATCATAATAAGTGGGCGCGGTGCACGCATAATAGATAGGTAGGAGAATCTAAAAATAAAAAATATGTATATACGAAGTTAAGGCATTCTTGCGTAAATAATGCATGCTCACGACGACTGGTTAGCTACTTACTTTGGCACAATTTCAAGCACTTCGAAAACTTGCAATATGATGGAGACCCACAGAAAGCTAACCATGGACGCATCGAACTGACACCAATGGTCTTTGAGATATGGCACCTCACCCTGAAAAATATGCCAAGATTATTTCCATACCTGAGAAATAGAAAAGGACTGTGGCTTACATGTAACACGCCACGAATGTGCATCTTGGCAATCATCTCGGCCGTAAAGAGAACCGTTACCGCTGTATCCGAAACAAAAGTAATGTACTGAAGCGAGGGATGACGCTCGAATGTTTTGGGCGTATTTAGTGAAACGGAAGTAAGTGAGATAAGTGCACACAAACGCATCAACCGTCGCACCCACAATTTGTTGACCCACTCAATGTCAGCGCTCTCGTTTAACGATTCCTCAGGTCCATAATCTGCTAAAAAAGGCTCTCCACCTTTCAGACTTTGTTTTCGGCCCAACATTATTTTATTGCCAATTCCTGTAGCGATGCCCAATCCAATAGGCGGCACGCCTGTTATGGCAGCGCTGCCCACGGTGCTACTAATACCGCCACAGATTCCCATGCCGGCAGTTGCGGTACCACCGCCCAGGCCCCCAATACCTCCCAGTATATTAAGACCACCTCCAACGCCTCCCACTGAGCAGACTGTTGATCCTGCTCCATTATTGTGGGCGTTTGTGGTTATCTGACTGCATATGACTGTTGTTGGACCCGTCCCTATTCCCGCTGATGATCCTCCAATCTGCTGCTGCTGCATTCCTAAGACAGTGCTTCCGCCACCACCACTGCCGCTGCACAAGTTCACAATGTTCGTTGGACTGTTAAGAGTGCTAGCCGCATCTTGGCATGTACCCAGTCCGTTGCCAGGACTGCTACCCGGCGATGGATTAAAGGTAAAGGTATTTACTTGATGCTGAGAGCTTTGCAGATGCGAGTGCTGATTCTGGTGTGGATTTGATAGTGAGTGCTGTTGCGGTGTTAAGCTGTTGCCGCTGGAGGAGCTGGTGCTAGCTGTCGCTGGCGTCGTAATGCCACTTGCCGAGTGAAAGCTTCCACCACCTACCGTGCGTTTATTTCTTGCAGCTGCTCCCAGACGACGTATCTGTAAGCGGTCAATCATTCAAGCAGCGCATTCTGGTTCTAGCAAGGCCGTAGTTATTTATCACTGCATCTAAATAAAAGCACAAATTATTGCAATATATTTATAGCCCACGGGCGCAAATAACAGAGAAGCAATTGGGGCAAACTGCCTCAGACCCCAGGTTCAACATAGTTTGCTTTAAAACGAACAAAAACACACACACACACGCAAACGCAGGGGAGTGCCTTTGTATTACAGTGCACTCTGAAGTCGTATTCTTGTATTTTTGTATCTCCTAAAAAAACCTCTTATCGAGGTAAAAGTCTAGTAACGAAAACATTTCCATGCCCCAAAATTTCTGATATCCAATTTTGTGACAAACAATATTAAATTGTATAAATAACCTATGTATTCTAAACAAGGGGGCTCCGCCCCCTGCTCGCTTCGGCTGCGGCTACAGTCAAGTGTGCTCGACTGTAGAATACTCTGTGCCCTGGCGCTCCGATAGGTCATACGTATATGCGCTACGTTAGGCATGCCGAAGGCGTGATGATGCAGCATTAACTTTTTGACTAATTGTTCGTATTACATCTATGTGATCTAGTGAACCGATTTAAACCAAATTACAAATTCTGAATCTGTGAGTTTGGTTGACTTATCTCTAAAAACAACAATAATTTTTGTAATATTTTTTAAAATTCGTTCCTATTGCAGCTATTTATATCCGATTTCAACCAAACTTAGTCAGGATGTAGAATACCATCCCAAATGCGTATTCTGTTAGTTTGGTTGAGATACCTCAAACAACAAGAAAGTTTATCATACTAAAACTTGATTTTCGACTAATCGTTCCTATGCCAGCTATATGATATAGTGTTCCGATCGAAATTTTAAAACAAACTTGATCTGCGCCCGCTATCAAGAAATCTACATACCAAGTTTCAAGTCTCTAGCTCTTATAGTCTCCGAGATCCTTTGACTCAAACAGACGGACTATCAATCGACTCGGCTATTGATACTGATCAAGAATATATATACTCTATAGGGTCGGAGATGCTTCCTTCTGCCTGTTACATACATTTCCCAAAACAATTATACCCTTTTTGACCATTTTCAATGCGCACAGGGTATAAAAAATAATTAAGAGAATAAGAACACATTTAGTCAAAATGCGTTTCCGGAAGACCCTACAAGTCTAGCTCATTTGAATAAATTAAATACCGCCTTCTTGCAAAACAAAATCAAAACAAACTGAAACAAGAGCTGTCAGCTGTGGGTTCTATTGTGAACCGCTTGCACTGCTTGCATTGTTGCTGCTGCCATCATTCAATGCTAAGGAATTAAGATAGTCAGGCAATACGTAATATCTTGCCGACACGAATTTTCACAGATATGTGTTATATGTCATATAATAATTTCATAGTGATTTTGAGTGTAGATTTTTTTTAAATCGCCTGTAGCTTCTTACCATGTACTCCAGAAACTTCTTCAAAATACCTTTTCAACGATATATAGAACATATCTTTAGCTTCTATCGTTTGGATACTAGGGTGGTTTTAAGTTTAGCAAATTTTAGCGATTTCCCGCTAAACTAGCTTTTTTTCGAAAAAGTCGTAGAACTAAAGTTTCTAATTTTATGATTGGGAATATATCCTCATTCACACATTTTAGCTATTTCAACGCTTTGATACAAACAAACACACAAACAGACAAACAGGCAAACTGACTTTTCATCTCATTTTGGGAAGGCTACTAAGAATTTCAAATTTAATTATCTTTTGAACCACTTGACAGATATTTATGATTGAGGTGTCGTTCGACGCGTATTTTTGATAAGAATCGTAGAAAATTACGGCTCCAACGGCCCCATTTGCTGCAATCATCTAAATTTCGCCCCTCCCATTTACACCTGTTTATCTCACGAACCAGGTTAGCTTCCAAAAGTCTTAGACCTGATCGGACAGTTATAGCAAATTTTCCATTCTGCCTGTATATATTGCTAGTCGCCTTTCGCACCCTTCGTGATGCTTTCGTCAATAGCGCGGACTGCCGTCCGCAGTGACTAGTCGCCTTTCGCACCCTTCGTGATACTTTCGTAGCTAGCGCGGATTGCCGTCCGCAGTGATATTTATCGGTAACAATTTAGATCATGATTTCGATTGCAAATTACAAAAACAAGTAAAAAAAAACCGTATCAAAATATCTTGTGCAGCTTACGAGCTATTAATTAATACCACTAAAACTGCTAAGATTTCCCATACGGCTAGCGAACAAATCGAATTGTGAGGTTAGACCCTAAAATATAAAATTTCACGCAAAGTGGTTAAAAGTGTTCTTTTTAATCTCAAACATTTGAACACGAATTAAATACTCTACAACACACAATTTATTTCATTAATGGACTCCTTTTGAAAAGTGAGACTTAATAATCAATTTTCATTTGTTAGACTTCTTACACTTTTACATATTAAAGGGACAGTAGGAGTGACTTCTACATTTGAAACTCAGAAACAAATAATGCAAACCACACTGAATCGAGCTCATTAAAAAATTTCACTACTATTTTTAATTTTTTACTTTTTTACACTTTCGAATTTCAAAACAAAATTTCATAATTTAAAAAAAATGTGTTTTGCAATTCAACAGCTGTGTTTATCAGCTGATATGTGGCAACACATCATTTGTTGGAAAAATACCAAACCTCAACTATCGATTATTTTTAGTTCGATGTAGAAAAATGAATCGTCTCAATTCTGGTCGAACTGCGATCTCGATAGAATTAATTCTCTCAGTAATAGTTGAAAGTGATAAATCTGAATACACTTTATTATAAACCAAACGACTATTCGCATTTGCTACAGTGGTGACCCCGACGTGATTTTATCAGTATTTTCTCATCAAATTTAGCATACAACGCTGTGCAAAAATAGCAGACAGCCGGAAAAATTCAAGCACACACACACACATTCAATATCGTAAGTCAGTGAGACGACGCTTACACATTCATGCAAGGGTTTCGGCGAAATTTTACCATTCTGAGAACTTAAGAAAACGCAGTTTATGCACAAACATCGCTATAATTTGCGATCTTTGTTACCAAAACGATTAGATTTTGAAGAAAAAGTCTTGGAAAACGTCCAACATGGCACATTCCGAACTAGCTGACCGAGTTTGTGAGCTTCAGAACCATCTTGATTCTCATCATCAGCACAAACTACGCACTTTGCTACGATACTTGGATACAGAGGTCGCCGTGGCTGTCGAAGACTTAGTCACACATCCACCAAGTATGTTACTCTCACTTGAGAGTCTCAAGAACCGTTTACTAAACAAATTTGTTGAGTCGCCAGAATCTAAGCTGCGCCGTCCACTACAAAGCGTACAGACCACAGGATTAAATCCATCAGAATTCCTGACTCACATGCAGCTTTTGGCTCTCGAGTCCAACAGCGAGCACATAATTCGGAGCTTGTTTCTTTCGGAAATGCCACAGAATATCCGACCATTTCTGACTATTTGGGAGGAGAATGATTTGAAGAAACTCGCAAAAATTGCAGATAAGGTGCAGTATTTCTGAAGAGTCTGAATATTTTTTTTGCTTTGGACGAAAAAACTTTAATGTATTTTCAGCATTCTCCCATTTTAAGAGGTGAATGTTG
Organism: Drosophila rellima; assembly: GCA_035043635.1. NCBI lineage: Eukaryota > Metazoa > Arthropoda > Insecta > Diptera > Drosophilidae > Drosophila > Drosophila rellima. Next base: position 116,126 of record JAWNMV010000258.1, on the reverse strand, counting down.
GTGTTCGGGAAAACTATCAGGTGTGCAACAGAAATCACTTCAACTTGAATTTCACTTCAATTTCATTCCGCTGTCACAGACATATCCCAGTCACAGACATATCCCAAACGTTTCATATTAGTGACAAAATGCTCAGAACAACCTTGCAAAAGTTCATTTTTTATTAAAATTTCAAAATTTGTTAAAAAAAAAACTTGTGGAGACCCCCAAAAAATTGTTGCTCCTAAATTCATTATAAATTGCCCTCTTTCTAGGGTTTTTTTTTGAGCTTCCGCATGGACCAGATAATTACCGTATTTTGTTTTTGATACTAAAACTTAATTTTCGACTGATCGTTCCAATGACAGCTATATGATATAGTGGTCCGATATTAACCAAGTTTAGTCAGGATGTATGGCACCATCCCATATGCATATTGTGTCAGTTTGGTTGATATATCTTAAACAACAAAAAAGTCTTTCATACTAAAATTTAATTTTCGACTGATCGTTCCTATGGCAGCTATAGGATATAGTCTCTAGCTATTACAGTCTCTGAGAACCTTTGGCTCAAACACACGGACAGACATACGGACATGGCTCAATCGACTCGGCTGCTGATGCTGATCAAGAATATATATACTTTATAGGGTCAGAGATGATTCCTACTGCCTGTTACACACATTGCACAAAACCATTATACCCTTTTTGACCATTTTCAATGAGCACAGGGTATAAAAAAAGGCCAGATTTCCGGATGGGAGCTGTTTGAGATCCGGAAAAAGCCCAAATTGGCATCACTGCTTATGGGCTGCAAATGGAACTGCCATTCTTACCTACGGAAAATCAGCAATAGAGCTAAACTTATGATTACATCGCTGCCTCACTTGGCCCTTCATCGTCGCCAATGTTCAAGTAGCCATTATTGGTGCAGATTTTCTGTCCCAATTTCAGCTGCTCATCGACAATACAAACAAATGGTTGATCGATTTAACCCCTGGCTTCACTTCATCAACTGGCATTTCTGACACCGATCACTTTTCGATATCAACAGTACATGGTGTGTCGAAGCTCCAAAGCCATTGGCAGGAGTTTGTGCAGTTTCCCGCAAGAAAAACCACCAGTCAAAATGGAGTTCGTCATCAGATTGAAGTCACAGGGGTGCCAATCTCGGATCGACCACTACGCCTCGACGGCGAAAAATTCGAATTGCAAAGGCTGAAGTCAACTTCCTGATAAAAGAAGGCTTATGGAACCTCAAACAGCCCGTGGTTGAGCCCGCTTAACATTGTGAACAAGAAAGATGGTAGCTGGAGATCCTGAAGATATTCTCAACGCTGTGTGTACGCCGTTCGGTCTTATTGAATTCTTGTACATGTCGTTCGGTCTGAAAATCTTTCGTGGCATCGATTGCGTTTATTGCTTCTTAGACGATATACTAATCGTGTACACCACAATGGAAGAGCACGAACAACATTTACGCATGATCCTGCGAGTCCTGGCGCAAACATGGTCTTTGTATAAATCTTAGTAAATGTCAACTTGCACAAACAGAGATTCAGTTTCTCAGCTACGTCATCAACGAGCACTGCATCAGACCGTGGAGCTGCTATCTGCTTATGAAGCTATAAGGTACTTCAAACACTGGCTCGAACAGAAGCTTGTTTGGCCGTCAATAAATAAAGAGGTCATCAGTTGGTGCAGAAACTGATTGCCTTGTCAACGTGCCAAGATAAACAAACATAATCACCTGACACCAGAGAAAATCATCGTTCCAAATGGCAGATTTAACCACTGCCACATCGACATCGTTATCATGCAATTACATGGGAACTATCGGTATTGCTTTACCAAGATCGACAGATTTACTCGCTGACCGGAAGCCATTCCACTTCTAAACAAAAATACTGAAACTGTAGCTGACGCCTTTTGGTCCCATTAAATCTCTCGATTTGGAACGCCCAAAAAAACCACCACTGATCAGGGCAGCAAGATCAGGGCTGCCATGTTCAAGAAACTCGCTCGTCTCGTAGGTATGAGCACATTCATACAACTGCCTATCATCCACAATGTAATGGACTGGTCGAGAGGTAACATAAAGCATTTAAAGCAGCCATGATGCGCCACACGGATACACCGTGAACAAAGCTCCTAGCTGTCGTTCTACTACGACTTCGCTCATGCTTTAAGGAAGACTTAGAATCATCAGTGGCCGAAATGCTGTACGGAACTCCAATACGTCTGCCCAACGTATTTTTTGATGACCTCGATAAGCTTATCAGCCCGTCAACATTTATCAGCAGTTTCCGGAAATACATGCGAAAAATTCATCCAGCACAAACAGCACATCATGAGAACCAAAAGATGTTCCTTCTAAAGGGCAGTGACAAATCCTCTCACGTTTTCGTCCACACCGATGCCGTTAAGAAGCCACTTGATCCTCCATACACAGCAATATGGGGTATTTGACCAGTATATGTGGCATTAATTAATATCTCATTAACTGCGGAAGATATTTTGATGCCATTTTTTTTCTTGAGCTATACACACCTTAAGAAGTATTCTGGAAAAGTTGGCGTGTCACAACCCTCGCCAAACTTTTTTTTTATACCCGTGCCCATTGAAAATGGTCAAAAAGGGGTATAATGGTTTTGTGCAATGTATGTAACAGGCAGAAGGAAGCATCTCCGACCATATAAAGTATATATATTCTTGATTAGCATCAATAGCCGAGTCGATTGAGCCATGTCCGTCTGTCCGAGTGTTTGAGCCAAAGGATTTCAGAGACTATAAAAGCTAGAGACTTCAAATTTGGTATGTAGGTTGCTGGATAGCGGGCGCAGATCAAGTTTGTTTTAAATTTTAGATGCCACGCCTCTTTCGCCTGCGAACGCAAATACGAGCGATAGGCAAAATTATTGATATCATTTGGGTACAATTTCTATCCTATTTTAATATATTAACATGGTTTAAGTTAATACATATTTACGATTGTGTTAAAATATATGTATGTAGATATTAGAATGCATTGCAAAAAGCGATATGTATAAATGACACTTTATAATTTTGCACCTCGACAAAAGCTGAGTGCTATGCGATCTCCTGCAGGAGAGACGACACACGTGTTACAACACTGAAATCTCTGAATTTATAATAATTATTATGTTTAATAATAAGCTAGTAAGCACATATGTTCAATAGGTTTTCATTTATTATCATTGTATTTATATGCTTAACAAGTCCTGGAAAAAGAATCACAAATATTAAAGCATTGCATTTAAATTTAAATTCCGCGCGCAATGCAGCAGCCTTTAACAACTGATTTCGATGATTAAGAAGAGTAGGAGAGATTATTTGGTGTTGCCGGACTTCAACAAGCTGAGCAAATTTTAGTTGATGGCAACTCTTGGCATAAGAAACATCGATTTCAGCGATTACGATTACGATTACGATTTATGATTTACTATTTTAATTAAATTAAATACAATTTATTCAATCGGACCACTATATCATATTGCTGTCATAGGAACGATCAGTCGAAAATAAACTTTTTTGTTGTTTGAAAGATCTCAACCAAACTAATAGGATGGTTCTTATATCCTGATAAAATTTGGTTCAAATCGGACCACTATATCATATAGCTGCCAAGGGAACGATCAGTCCAAAATCAAGTTTTAGTATGATAAACTTTTTTGTTATTTGAGGTACCAAACTAACAGAATACGCATTTGGGACGGTATTCTACATCCTGTCCAAGTTTGGTTAAAATCTGATATCAAATAGCTGCCATAGGAACGAATTTTAAGATAAAGTACGAAAATTATTAATGTTTTTAGAGATAAGTCAACCAAACTCACAGATTCAGAATTTGTAATTTGGTTTAAATCGGTTCACTAGATCACATAGATGTAATACGAACAATTAGTCAAAAAGTTAATGCCGCATCATCACACCTTCGGCATGACTAACGTAGCGCATATACGTATGACCTATCGCAAAGCCAGGGCACAGGGTATTCTACAGTCGAGCACACTCGACTGTAGCCGTAGCCTCCTTGTTTTTTTAATAGGTAAAAGTAAGTTCATAATTTCTATTGCAAATAAAAAGTTTTGACCTTATATATTATTAGCATTATAAAGAAAGCGAATTTGTTAGACATAAAAAGTTGTAAACCCTCTTAGATGGCTGTGAGCATAAAATTAAAAGAACAAAAATTGGGGACGCGGGTGGTGACACGCCCACTTTTCCAGAATACTTCTAATATTATGTATAATACTAGAAAAAAAACCGCATCAAAATATCTTGCGTAGTTTAATAGTCATTAATTAATGCCAACAATAACAGGCCAAATTCTCCAAACGGCAAGTGAACAAATCGGCGTAAGAAATTGTGAGGTTAGCACCAACAAAATGCGATCTCGACAACAGCTTAAATTCTCTAAATAAAAGTAGTTATTATTATAAGCATTTCTTTCATGCACACAAATAAGAACATAAATATACATTAAAGGAACTGATATGTATAGCATGGCTTTAAGCCGTCTGCCTTATGTTTATTTCTAAATAACAAACTAAAATTATTTCAGCTGCTCTGACAGTCTTCCTAGGGTTACTCCACCCACCTTCCCCGTTCTTCATGGGATAGTTGCCATTTTGAAAATTAAAACTAAACATTTTCATTTATTATGGCGTTCCTATATCGGACAGTCAGACCCATTCAAGATATCGATTGTTTCCTCTGAGGACATCACAATTTTGGTCCATACTCTCAATCGAAGTTCACGGAAGACTGGGCAGGTTGCGCAAAAATTTGTACTCTAGCTGGCCGTTTAGCTGACGGCGCATATCCCACGCTACGCTATGTAGGGCAAACCCAGAGCACCATATATATACTCACCAATGAATGCACATACCACACACACTCTCCCTCTTTTAATTATGCTCTGCTGCGACAAAGCTATACATATAACAATATCTATATCTTAAGTTTTGAAGCGGACAGAGTGCCGAATAAAGAACATTCCAAAAACCAAACTTAATGAAGACAGTCGTATTAAGTTGGACATTAATTATTACATGGCGACTGTGACGTCGCACAGTGGAAGATTTTGCCAATCTAGGGGGACTTAATTCAGTAGCGGTCGTATTTTTATACCCTGAGTGGGTATATTAAGTTTGTGCAAAAGTATGTAACGGTCAGAAGGAATCATCTCCGACACCACAAAGTATATATAATCTTAATCAGCATCAACAGCCGAGTCGACATACGCTTGTCCGTCTGTCCGTGTAAACAAAAGGATCTCGGAGATGGTAAGGGCTATGACCACCAAATTTGGAATATAGACTCCCCATTAAGACAGGCAGATAGAGTTTGTGTTGAAATTTCGCCACGCCCACTGTGGAGGCGTAATTCGAAAAAACCTGACATTACCTTTAAATTAGGGTTATAAGTTAAATCTTTAAATTGCCAACGGGTGTAGGATCATGCCCAGCATCTAATAACCAATTTTCAACCGGATTGGTTCAGAAATAGTGAAGATATAAACAATTTTGTGACGAGTGACAGGCACAGTATTGGCAGCAGAGATATATAATTAAAATGATTAATTAATTCCTTTTATATTTACTACATACATATACATTTACATAGCAGCAGCTCGTTGAATTTTGCATTTGCTAAAATTACACACTCTTGCTTACATACACATGCCCTCTTTCAATGCTCTCTTTTAATGCTTTCTCTCAATGCTCTCAAAAGTGCACTTCTTTGTTCTTCTTCGCTCAACTTCATTGTGTCTCTTTCTCTCAAAGAAAATTTGTTATTGGCGCGAGCCAATTCAATGGCAATTCTAAAAGAGGAACGTAAAAAGCATTGTCTATCTATATTGAGTGAGCGCCCCGCTCATTATTTTCTACGTCTATGCATATTTGCTTCACTTTTCAATTGGTTACCTACATTTTCAGTGAACGGGTGTGATATATGTATTAATCTTCTAAAAAATACCTCTTTGAGAGGTAAAATTCTAGTGACGAAAACATTTCCATGCCCCAAAATTTCTGATATCCAATTCTGTGACGAACGATATTAAATTGAATATGTAACTTATTCTTAAAAAAAAAGTTTGGCATTCGGCACTGCGCAAAAAAGGTTATTTTTATTAGGTAAGAAGGATAGGGACTTTATTGCGCAATGTGCTGAATGTCAAACTTTTTTCTTAAGAATAAGTTATATATTCAATTTAATATCGTTCGTCACAAAATTGGATATCAGAAATTTTGGGGCATGGAAATGTTTTCGTCACTAGAATTTTACCTCGTAAAGAGGTATTTTTTAGAAGATATCAGACGTTTTTGAATTTGCCTGTATCAAGCCTAAGTACCATGAAAAACAAGGGGGCTCCGCCCCCTGCTCGTTTCGCTCGCCTACCCCCGGCTCGCTTCGCTCGCGAGAAGGTGCGGCTACAGTCGAGTGTGCTCGACCTATGACAGCTATATGATATAGTTATCCGATTTTAGCCAAATTTGATCATAGTGTTTCGATTTTAACCAAATTTGATCAGGATGTATAGGACCATCACAAATGTATATCCGGTCAGTTTCGTCGAGATATTTTAAACAACAAAAAAGTTTTTCATACTAAAACTTGATTTTGGACTGATCGTTCCTATGGCAGCTATATGATATAGAGGTCCGATCCAAATTTTAAAACAAACTTGATCTGCGCCCGCTATCCAGGAACTTACATACCAAGTTTGAAGTCTCTACCTCTTATAGTCTCTGAGTTCCTTTGGCTCAAACACACGGACAGATGGACATCGCTCAATCGACTCTGCTATTGATACTGATCAAGAATATATATACTTTATAGGGTCGGAGATTCTTCCTCCTGTCTGTTACATACATTGCACTAAACCAATATACCCTTTTTGACCATTTTCAATGCTTGCAATGCTTGCATTGTTGCTCCTGCCATCATTCAATGCTAAAGAATTAAGATAGTCAGGCAATACGTAATATCTTGCCGACACAAATTTTCACATATATGTGTTATATGTCAAAAAACGCGGAAATAAGCTGACTAGAACATATAATAATTTCATAGTGATTTTGAGTGTAGATATTTTTTAAATCGCCAATGAAATCTTAATTCACCTGTAGCGTCTTACCTATGTACTCCAGAAAAAAATATTACAGGTAGGCATACCTGATCTTTAAAATACATTTTCATCGATATATAGAACATATCTTTAGCTTCTATCGTTTGGATATTAGGGGGTTTTAAGTTTAGCAAATTTTAGCGATTTCCTGCTAAACTAGCTTTTTTTCGAAAAAGTCGTAGAACAAAAGTTATTTAATTTTATAATTGGGGATAGATCCTCATTCACACATTTTAGATATTTCAACGCTTTGATACAAAGAAACACACAAACAGACAAACTGAATTTTCATCTCATTTTGAGAAGGCCACTAAAAATTTCAATTTTAATTATCTTTTGAACCACTGAACGGATTTTTATGATTGAGGTGTCATTCGACGCGTATTTTTGATAAGAATCGTAGAAAATTAAAAAGTACCGAAAGGCTGCAAATATCTAAATTTCGCCCCTCCCACTTTCACCTGATTATCTCACGAACCAGGTGAGTTTTCAAAAGTGTTAGTATGCACTTTTGTTAGATAAAACTATACCTTCCGATCGGTATATATGTAAGTCGATCTGATCGGACAGTTATAGCAAATTTTCCATTCTTCCTGTATATATTGCTAGTCGCCTTTCGCACCCTTCGTGATGCTTTCGTCACTAGCGCGAACTGCCGTCCGCAGTGATTGTGAAGATTTACTGTGTCGTATTTACCCTGAGCGGGTATATTTATATATAATTTTGTGACGAATAATATTAAATTAAATATATGAATTTAAAAAAAAATGTTTTTTTTTAGATATTCGCAAAACTGTGTCATGTAAGGATTAGTATAAAAATTGTTGTCCGCTCTAGAGATATCTGAATCGAACTTGCTTCGTTTTGCAAGGGCATTAAATCTTCGGCGCGCCAAACAGCATCTACGTGCCTAGGCTCAGGGTATCTTACTGTCGAGTGCACTCGACTGTTTCGTTTGTTTAAGCTATCGACTTGAAATTTGGTCTGAATTCTTAACTACCGCCAAAGAAATTTTTGAACTAAAAGTTAAAGTGGGCGTGGCACATAAAAGGGCGTAAAATACGGAAAAACCTGAAAATTTTCATGTATTTCACATACAAAGCGCAATTTAAAAAAACAAATGTTTTATCAAAAAAGTATCAGGTTAGTATTTATTGTTTTTATTTTAGCCAACTAAAAAATATTTTTTAAAATTAATAATAAAAATAAAATTTTTTTTTTCAAAATTGACTACTTTTGTGATATGCTCATGCATTTGATTGTAACTTCAAAATTTCTGACCGGAAAAATTTAAAACTGGTTTTGTTTTAAAAGTTATTTATTTATTGAAAGAAAAAATCGATTTTCATGTTTTTCAATTTTTTTTTAAATTAAAAAAAAACAACTCAAACTAAAAAAAACCAATTGACGAAATAACTTTTTGCAAATTTTTGCAGATCTTAACTTTTTCTTGCTGTGTTTTTGAGCAACAATCAAAAAATGATTTTATAGTTCTTCTGCTGCTGTTTCAGGTTGAAGGAGTGACATCAATCTTATAATTAACGTGTTTTATTGTGCCCTGAAGCCATTTTGCATTATTGGTCATAAATGTGGATTTATCTCTCCTAGATTCAGCTTAAATTCATTGCACATTTTTGTTAAGTACAACTTTAACTTTTTATGATCAATATCATTGCCAAAAATCATCGCTGCGTGCTCTAGAAGTGAGTTAAGCTTAACGGTTCTTAAGTTGCTTGACCAAACCTCGAGAAACTCTGTGCGTATTATTGCACTCATTGCAAAATTGAAGGCCTTTGGGCAAAATATGGGCAACATTTTATTGCTGATCCTGATTCAGAATGATTTTCTGCAAAAGGTGTATGTTCCGGTTGATTTGAATATGATTGAATATTGTTAGTTTTTTTTCATCAAAACTAGAAAAGTGATAAAAATTTACTTACTTTTTGGCACTTATTTTCAACAAATAATACAAATTTTCTAGGCCACTTATAAAGTCCCTTTATAGCGATAAAAATCAATAATGATCCAAGAATGACGGACAAAATAAATTTGGCTGCTCACAGTGACCACACGATCCAATTCAAAAGACTAAACTTTGTCAAATGTTGCTCGTTGAGCGATGCAATTTTGCATGCATTTCAAATGCACCGGCTTAAGAACCGTTATTTTCTAAACAAAAGTTTTTGGTTTTGTTTTGGGCTTGTTTCCGTACCATTTGAACATTTATTAATTGACTTCTAAAAGCTCATTGACCTAAAAAATCATTTTTTTTTTTAAATAAGTCCCCCTAGATTGGCAAAAACTTACACTGTGCACCGGCGACGTCAAGCTGACGCAGAGAAAACAACGAAGAGGAGAAAAAGCAAAATTAATAAACAGGAGACACTTGATCATCGCGCTATTGTAGGCGAAGGTCGAGGACAAGACCCGCCAGCAACGGTTAAAGGAGGAACTAAAGCAAAACAGAAAGAAGCGGACTAACAAACGTTAACACATCGCTTAATTTTTGTAAGTACTAATCTTGCGCTTGAGCTAGGTACGAATACAAACAGTTAATAACTAAGAAACACTTTATAGTGTAAACTTAATATAAGTTAAATATTGTAAACTTGAGATTTGCGAATGTAAGCCACAAAGTGTTCCCCTGTTGTTTTATTCACTCATAATACACTATCTAAACATTACAGGTTAATAATTCCAGTTTTCTTTTTAATTATTCAAGCTTTTATACTCCTTATTTTCAAAACGAAGACACTTATCACACTACATAATCATTTCCCCTGGTCTACCATGGGATTAATAGACACAAAGTCGGTGGATTCCACCGCCAACGTCATTAATAAAGTCGAGGTGGAAACACCAGATTTAAAAATAATAACAATTATCCTTATAATTATTGTAGTGCTGTGTATTAGCCTTTTTTAGACCACGTACTTAAAAAAAGTACAGGGATCTATTAACTTTGTCATAAAAAAAAAAGTGCGTAACAGGCAGAAGAAGGCGTGGCAGACCCCATAAAGTATATATATTCTTGGTCAGCATCAACAGCCGAGTCGTTGTAGCCATGTCCGTCTGTCTGTCTGTCTGTTCGTCCGTCTGTAAGAGCGCCTAGATCTCAGAGACTATAAGAGCTAGAGCCTTCAAACTTGGTATGTATGTCCGTCTATATTGCAAGCAGATAAAGTTTGTTTTATATTTTGGACACGCCCACTTTAACGCCCACAAATTATAAATATCTTATTTTAAACGACAATTTAAAGGATATCTCAACCAATCTAACAGAATATGCATAAAGGATAGTCAATACATTCTGACCAGGTTTGATTGAAATCGGTCCGCTATATCATATAGCTGCCATTGGAACAATCAGTCGAAAATCAAGCTTTAGTATGAAAAACTTTTTTGTTTTTTGAGATATCTCAACCAATTCAACAGAACAATCAGTCGAAAATCATGCCTTAGTATGAATTTTCTATTGTCTTATACCTCCTGATACAATGTTTTATATATGTACAGATTTATATTATTTTCTTTTAATCAGGAGTTGCTTTTCCATAGTAAGTACGGGGTCTCCGACAGTCGAGTATACTCGACTGTAGCACCGCCCACTAGTTTCAAATTGTACAAGGTACACAATAGGTGCCTATTAAAAAAATATATGAGTCGTGCAAACGACTTAGATAGAACAACGAACAAAGCGATAGCATAAGTTTATTTACGACACCCAAATTTAACAGAAAGAGTTCAGCAATTAGTAAAATTAACTCCAACAAGTATATACGAACTTATGTACTTAGATATAGTAACATATACATATATTGCACATAGCCGCCTAAATATTCTCGCACATATTCTCCTTATCATGTAATAAGATATCAATAAGAATAACAGGCTAGTGATAATAACAATAACAATTCAAGCGCTCCCACGATCGAAACAGTTAATATAAACATCCGCTAGAATAGTTATTCCCACCAAGGGTCAAATCTGCCGATGCGGCACAAATTCAGGCTGTTGCTTAGCACTCGAATTTTCGTCATCTCAAAAGAGCGATCCCTAAGATCTCTCTGTTTACATTAGAGCACAAAGCTCAATTCCCAAAAGCGCTCAGCCGAGGTTTGCTAAGCGCCGTCAAAACATTTGACTTTTAGTCTAGAATTATTGTCGTTCTCCGATGTTCAACTCGCTTATGTTATCTTTAAAATAAAGTTATATTTTTTTATTAAAAACTATAGTGGAACTCGTTTTTGGCGCAGCCGGTAGGATATGTTAAGTGTTTTTATCAACTAGAATAAAAGACTACTAAGTATCGCGAATCCAAAGTCTAAATTAACGTTGAACTTTAATAAACCAAAATACATATCCGCCATAGAACTTACGTGTGTGAATAAGTTACAACAAAATTTTTTTTAACCGCTAAGGGACAATTGAAGTCCTAGGCTAAATAAAAATACATGTGCTTATTAAACGCGACAAAACTTTTAAAACTTGTGCTATGTGACCGCTAAGGGATAATTGCAATCCTAGGCCACATATAATTGACAAGACAAAATTGAACAAAATTAAACAACACCAATCATGTCAAATCCACCTATGGAGTTGTCAGAGCTTCACCTGAAGCAAGCTCTTAAACAAACTAAACAAGTGCCCACCTTTGATGGACAGACCGAAGAGCTCACAGCATTCGTGAGAAGAGTGGACTATATAATGCAACTTTACCCTACCCAAGATGTACGAAAACACAACGTATTATTTGGAGTCATCGAGCTACAGACGTCTGGAGCAGCACAGAGGGTCGCACAGCTATCAGGAGTATCAAACTGGACACAACTGAGGAACACTCTCATCGACGAGTTCAAGACGCAGACGCCCTTTGAAGAATTGCTACGTCGACTTTATAATACAAATTATAACGGAAGTATCTGTAAGTTCGTTGAAGATTTAGAATTCAAATCATTTATAATTTCAAATAAATTATTGCTAGAAGTCATATCCTGAAACACACTTTTGTACACAAATGCAATGAATAACACAATTAAAGACGTTATTACAAGAAAATTACCTGACCGAATTTTCATGACTCTTGCTAGATAGGATATCACGACATTAACAAAATTAAAAAAAGTAGCTCAAAGAGAGGGACTCTATGAAAACAATTTTTCTGACCGTACAAAACCCAATACCCCAACTACATCAAATGGTAGTGATGCTCGCTAGAATAACGGAAATTTTTCTCATAATTTCTATCCCGTGGCAAGCCTAACAAACACAAATAAATCGAATCAAAATTTTCAAAATCCAAATCAAAGCAACTCACAGTTGCATAAATAATTTCAACAAAACCTCAATCAAGGTAGATATCAGAATCCGATGAACTTCCAACAAAACAGAACTTCACCCAATACTTCCAATCCGCCTGTCAAAAGACAACGTGAAAGTTCAAGTAGTCAATACAAAATGGATACGGCTGAAAATTTTTATCACGCAGCCTCGGACCCAGAACAAAGAGAAACCCCTTCATTCGATTACTTATGAATAACATTCACCTTAAATGCGTAATTGATACAGGATCCTTTATAAATTTTATGAAAAAGAACTTTCTGTATTTTCCAATTAAATCTTGTAGTTTAAAAGTTCAAACAATGAATTTGTTTAAATCAGTGTATTTCCCTAGCCCCCAGTCCGCAATACCGCAATACCAAACATTTTACATAAACAAATTTTCAGAAAATTACGATGTATTATTAGGCAGAGAATACCTCGAGGCTTGTCAAGCATTTATTAATTTAAAAAAAAGGAAGAAGAATGAATGAAGAATTTTTAAAGGACAAGATCGCATTCGGTTGCGTTGACCCATCTTTTATGGAGGATACCGCATTTGATTGCTTTCATCCGCTCTTTTCCAAAGACAAACCGTTTAATTTTGCAATCGAAAATGAATTAATTGAAAGCAATCAATTCAGAGTAGAACACCTCAATGAGGACGAAAAATGTAAACTAACTAAAATCCTTCATGAGATTAGAGACTTACAGTACAAAGAAAGTGAAAATTTGACTTTCACCAGTACAATTAAGCATGTCATTCAAACTAAACTTGAGGATGCAATTTACAAACGACCCTATAAGTACCCACAAGCTTATGATGAAAAGGTAGCAAACCATATGAAAGAAATGATGAAACTGGGAATAATCCGAAAATCAAATTCTTATTGCTTACCAATTTGGATTGTACCAAAGAAAAGTGATGCGTCGGGAAAACAAAAGTTTTGAATACTAATTGACCATCGACACTTAAATGAAATCATAGTAGATGATAAATACACAATACCGGTAATGGGTGATATATTAGAAAAACATGGAAAATGTCAATATTTCACTACCAATGACCTTGCAAAAGGTTTTCATCAGATCCAAATGGACGCTGATTCAATCCCACAGACTGCTTTTCTCAACGAAAAATGGACATTACAAGTATATTCGAATGCCTTTTGGACTCAAAAACGCTCCTGCAACTTTTCAACGTTGCAGGAACAACCTTTTAGAAGATTTAATATATAGGGATTGTTTAGTCTACTTGGAATACTACCACTTCATTGGAAGAACATATATTGTCATTAAAAAGTGATTTTTAAGAAACTCAGGGAAGCCAATATAAAATTGCAGTTGGACAAATGTGAATATTTAAAAAAGGAAACTGAATTCCTTGGTCACATTGTTACAGCTGAGGGTATAAAACCGAATCCGACAAAAGTCAATGCCATCGAAAATTTCCCAATACCAAAAACAACCAAAGAAATCAAGTCATTCCTGGGACTTTGTGGTTATTATAGAAAATGTACGACAAATTTTGCAGACATTGTGAAACCAATGCGTTTAAATCTCAAGAAAAATGCAACAATTGACATAAAGTTCATAGAATATGTCATAGCATTTGAAATATTAAAAATACTCATTACATCAGATCCAATACTGATTTACCCAGACTTTGAAAAAGCATTTTCGTTAATTACAGATGCTAGTAATATTGCTATAGGTGCCGTATTATCGCATAACCATAAGCCAATATGCTATGCAAGTAGAATGTTCATCGAACATGAAATAAATTATTCTACAATAGAAAAGGAACTCTTATTTATCGTATGGGCCACCAAATACTTCAGGTCCTATCTTTTTGGCAGGAAATTCGAAATCCTCAGTAATCACAAATTTCTTGTTTAGTTTAACAACGTAAAAGAACCGAGTATAAAGTTGCAAAGATGGAAGATCTAATTAAAAGAATTTGACTATCACTTCAAATATGTCTCTGGCAAAGAAAATTATGTTGCCGATGCTCTGTCAAGAATTAAACTTGAAGAAAATTTATTAGGAGAAACTTCTAACAGTACAGTAGCAACTGTACACAGTGCACACGAAGATAATTAAAACTTTAAATCGATTACGGAAAGACCATTCAATTATTACAATAGACAAATCAATTTAATAAACACAATACAAACGAAGTGAATGTAATAAATAATTTTCATAAAACTAAAATCAAAGAATATCTATGTACAAAGAAAAGCGTAATCTCCTTTCATTGTCAAGCAGACTACTTAACTTTTCAAACCCCTTTCCTAGAAAAATTCAACCCCAACAATTTAACTAAAGCAATGAGATCTACTAAAACCTTAAAAGATATTCAAACATATGCAGAATTTAGAGAACTCTTTAATAAAATCCGTAAAGAATTGATAAACAAATGAAGAATAATAAACAATTCCTTTCTTGAGTAGACATTTACTCTAAGTTCGCATTCTTAATCGAAGTAAACGGTAGAGATTGGTTAGAAGCTAAAAGAGAATTACTTAAAATTTTCAGTGAAATGGGAAAACCCAAAGAGATAAAAGCAGATAAATATGCAGCATTTATGTGCTCTGCATTACAAATATGGCTTAAAGCTAAAGGAGTAGATATAAATATCACAACAAGTAAAAATGGCATATCTGTAAATGAACAAGGGGGCTCCGGCTACAGTCGAGTGTGCTCGATTGTAGAATACCCTGTGCCCCGGCTTTCCGATAGGTCATACGTATATGCGCTACGTTAGGCATGCCGAAGGTGTGATGATGCGGCATTAACTTTTTGACTAATTGTTCGTCTTACATCTATGTGATCTAGTGAACAGATTTAAACCAAATTACAATTCCTGAATCTGTGAGTTTGGTTGACTTATCCCTAAAAACAACAATAATTTTCGTACTTTATCTTAAAATTCGTTCCTATGGCAGCTATTTGATATCAGATTTCAACCAAACTTGTTCAGGATGTAGAATACCATCCCAAATGCGTATTCTGTTAGTTTGGTTGAGATACCTCAAACAACAAAAAAGTTTATCATACTAAAACTTGATTTTGGACTGATCGTTCCTATGGCAGCTATATGATATAGTGGTCCGATTTCAACCAAATTTAATCAGGATATATAAGACCATCCCAAATGCATATCCTATTAGTTTGGTCGAGATCTTTCAAACATCAAACAAGATCTATGACAGCAATATGATATAGTGGTCCGATTGAATAAATTGTATTTAATTTAATTAAAATAGTAAATTGTAATCGTAATCGTAATCGCTGAAATCGATGTTGCTCATGCCAAGAGTTGCACAAATGTGCATATGCTATCTCGCTCGCACTTGCCTATGTCTATGATTTTGATTTATGTGAATTAAAAGCAAATTCGAAATATTTTCTCTATTTAATAGTCAATCGCTTTAAAACTTTCAGGGTCATTAAATGGGCTTACTTCTTATCTTCCTGTTTAATTAAGAAGTGTTTTATTAAAGATCGCGACTGATAATCGTTTTTTGCGATTGGCAGGCGAAAGAGGCGTGGCTCAATCGACTCAGCTATTGATGCTGATCAAGGATATATATACTTTATAGGGTCGGAGATGCTTCCTTCTGCCTGTTACATACATTGCACAAAACCATTATTCCCTTTTTGACAATTTTCAATGGGCACAGGGTATAAAAAATAAGAATTCCAGATCAGATCCAGAAAATAAGTTAACTAAATTTGAAATAATACTTTACACATATAATCATAAAACCATTCACAACAAAACAGGTAGAACACCGGCAGACATTTTTATGTAGGGAGGAACCCCGGAGTATAACACACAATTAAATAAAACAAATCAAATTGATAAACTAAACGAAAAACGTGCAGAATTCGAAATAGATACTAATTATAAGCAATCCCCTTTAGTACGCTCTAGGCAGGTAATTTGAAACAAATAGATGAAAAATACTTTGAAAAAACAAATGGAGATAGAACAAGCGGAACAGTCGCACAGTGTAAGATTTTGCCAATCTAGGGGGACTTAAATAAAAAAAATAAGATTTTTAAGGTCAATGAGCTTTTAGAAGTCAATTTAGAAATGTTCAAATGGTACGAAAACAAGCCCAAAACAAAACCAAAAATTGTTGTGTAGAAAATAACGGTTCTTAAGCCGGTTCATTTGAAATGCATGCAAAATTGCATCGCTCAACGAGCAACATTTGACAAAGTTTAGTCTTTTGAATTGGATCGTGTGGTCACTGTGAGCAGCCAAATTTATTTTGTCCGTCATTCTTGGATCATTATTGATTTTTATCGCTATAAAGGGACTTTATAAGTGGCCTAGAAAATTTGTATTATTTGTTGCAAATAAGTGCCAAAAAGTAAGTATATTTTTATCAATATTCTATTTTTGATGAAAAAAAAACTAACAATTTTCAATTATATTCAAATCAACCGGAGCATGCACCTTTTGAGAAAATCATTCTTAATCAGGATCAGCAATAAAATGTTGCCCATATTTTGCCCAAAGGCCTTTTCGCAATGAGTGCAATAACACGCACAGAGTTTTTCGAGGTTTGGTCAAGCAACATAAGAACCGTTAAGCTTAACTCACTTCTGGAGCACACAGCGATGATTTTTGGCAATGATATTGATCATAAAATGTTAAAGGTGTACTTAACAAAATTTAATTTGAATCTAGGAGAGATAAATCCAGATTTATGACCAATATTGCAAAATGGCATCAGGACACAATAAAACACGCTAATTATAAGATTGATGTCGCGCCTTCAACCTGAAACGGCAGCGGAAGAACTTTAAAACCATTTTCTGATTGTTGCTTAAAAACACAGCAAAGAAAAATTAAAGATCTGCAAAAAGTTATTTCGTCAATTTATTTGTTTTAACTTTGAGTTGTTTTTTTTAATTAAAAAAAATTGTGAAAAATATGAAAATCGCTATTTTCTTTCAATAAATAAATTACTTTTAAAACAAAACCAGTTTTTAATTTTTCTGGCCTGTAGTTTTGAAGTTACAATCAAAAGCATGAGTATATCACAAAAGTAATCAATTTTGAAAAAAAAAAACTTTTTTATTATTAATTTTAAAAAAATATTTTTTTGTTGGCTAAAATTAAAACAAAAAATACTAACCTGATACTTTTTGGACAAAGAAATATATTTTTTTTTAATTCCGGTTTGTATGTCAAGAAAATGAAAAATTTCGGGTTTTTCCGTATTTTACACCCTTTTATGTGCCACGCCAAGTCTATAGCTCTAAAAATACGAACGCTACTGAATTAAGTCCCCCTAGATTGGCAAAATCTTACACTGTGAGTCGGGTGCAAACGACAGTAAGATACCCTAAGCCTATGTAAAACGCAGCAAATTCGATTAAGATATCTGTAGAAAGGGCAATAATTTGTTTACTAATCCTTAATTATCGACCAATCGTTTCTATGGCAGCTATCATACATATATGATATAAACGAGTGTATGTACCAACTTGCACGATATTATTAAATTTTTTAAAAACATTACAAGGAAAAAAATAAAAGAAATCGAAAATTAAAATATATTTGAATGTCACAAGCAAGACTCAAACCCACGACCTCTTACGCGTGGGCTGGTATCCCTACCATCAGACCCATGGACCGATTGTTTTGGCGCTGGCAAATGTGCTATACATAAATTCAGGCAGGCAATTTAAATAAAGGAAAAACATTAAATTCTGCAGGCCCGGAATCGAACCCGCGACTCATGTTTAGCATGCCGCCCACCTATCACTTCGGCCACTGTGTCGTCTAGGCAAA
Organism: Drosophila rellima; assembly: GCA_035043635.1. Classification (NCBI taxonomy): domain Eukaryota; kingdom Metazoa; phylum Arthropoda; class Insecta; order Diptera; family Drosophilidae; genus Drosophila; species Drosophila rellima. The sequence continues at coordinate 97,858 of JAWNMV010000258.1, read as the reverse complement.
TGTCGGCTAATTCGATATACATACATGCATACATTCTGGCGGAGTAAATATAAAATTAATTAATTAATCATTTTAATTATATTTTCTTGCTGCCACAAACTTATTAATATCTTCTCTATTTATGAACCAATCCTGCTGAAAATTTGTGATTAGATGCTGGGCATGATCCTACACCCGTTGGCATACAAATTTTTTCGAATTACGCCCTCCACAGTGGGCGTGGCGAATTTCAACATAAACTCGATCTGCCTGACTTAATGGGGAGTCTATATTCCAAATTTGGTGGTCCTAGTCCTTACCATCTCTGAGATCCGTTTGTTTACACGGACAGACGGACAAAGGTATATCGACTCGGCTGTTGATGCTGATCGTATATATATATACTTTATGGTGTCGGAGATGATTCCTTCTGCCACAAACTTCTTTGGCACAAACTTCAAATACCCGCTTAGGGTATAAAAATAATACACAACAAATATAAGTTTAAAAAGAAACAGAAAATCAATAAAAGCAAATACGGTAATTCCACGTCACCACTAAATGACAACTCAAATCAGGAAACTACAACGTAAAACAAGAGGTCTCCGCTCCCTGCTTGCTTCGCTTGCCTACCCACGGCTTGCTTCGCTCGCGAGGCGGTGCGGCTATAGTCGATTGTCCTCGACTGTAGGATACCCTGTGCCTTGGAACTACGATAGCCCATACATATTTGCAAGCCGTTAAGCACGCCGAAGGTTTAATGCTGCGGCATTAAATTGTCGACTAATTGTTCGTATTACATCTATATGTGCTACTAAACGAATTTAAACCAAGTTTGATCATACTGTTAAAGACAATATAAAATTATCATTTCGTGAGTTCTGTTGGGATACCTCAAAAAAACAACAAACAATTTCATACTAAGTCTTAATTTTCGACTGACAGTTCCTATGGCAGCTATATGATATAGTGTTCCGATTTCAACCCAATTTGATCAGGAAGTATTGGACCATCCCAAATGCATATCTTGTCAGTTTGGTCGAGGTATTTTTGAAATCAAAAAAGTTTTTCATAATAAAACTTGATTTCTGGCTGATCGTTCCTAAGGCGGCTATATGATATAGTGGTCCGATTTCAAAAAAATTTGATCAGGATGTAAAGGACCATCTCAAATGCATGTCCTGTCAGTTTGGTCGAGATATTTCTAACAATAAAAAACATTTTCATACTAAAACTTGATATTCGACTAATCGTTCCTTCGACAGCTATATGATATAGGGGTACGATCCAAATTTTAAAACAAACTTGATCTGCGCCCGCTATCCAGGAACCTACGTACCGAGTTTGAAGTTTCTAGTTCTTATAGTCTCTGAGATCCTTTAACTCAAACAGACGGACAGACAGACGGACATGGCTCAATCGACTCGGCTTTTGATACGGATCAAGAATATATATACTTTATAGGGTCGGAGATGCTTTCTTCTGCTTGTTACAGACATTGCACAAAACCATTTAACCCTTTTTGACCATTTTCAATGGGCACAGGGTATAATAATACCTAATACTAACATGTGTCCATGCTAACATGTGTTATACAACAAACCAATGGCCAAAGCCTAGAAGTAAATCCTATCCAATCAATATTTACAACAGGAACTATTAACTTAACAATAAATTATGAATCCCACTATTTACCTGTTAATCTTACAAAACTAGAAGACACGTACAGTAATTGAATGAAACTAGTTAAAGAATTCGAAACATTAGCACTTAAACAATATCTAACAGAAAAATTAGAAAGAGAAATGAACGGCAAACGCAACGAAAGAGGCCTTATCAATTTTATGGGAACATTTTCTACATACTTATTTGGTATATTAGATCAAGAAGATAGAGTAGAATTAGAATTATAAAAAAAAAAAAATAACAGCAGAAAATAGTGTTCAAGCAAACGAACTTAACCAAATAGTAGATGCAGTAAATAGATGAACAGAAGTTACAAAAAGTTTAAGCTTTATTCATGATGGAGATCAAAGATTAGCAATAATAACATGTAATTTAAGAGAATTCACAGAATACATCAAAGATATAGAGCTAGGAATTAGGTAGATTAGGTATATTTAACCCTAAATTACAAAAACACAGTCCACTATTACATGTCAACTCTGAAATGATTTTATACATTAAGACTTCTATATGGTTCAAACCAACAACAAATGAAATTTTGATAATTTCCCATATTCCTCGCGAAATCCTCAACACGCCAATTTTTGAAATTGTTCCATACCCGGACGAAAACAGATACATTTTTAATGAAATTAAAATGAAACTGCGAATCAGTCGAAATATTGTCAGCCAAACTACTTAACTTGCAACAAAAAAGCAAAACTGCCAACCAGTACACTCAAGAGGTTGAGCAGTTAACAAAAGCTTAAAAAGGAGCCTTTATAAACGATGTTTTAATTCCAGAATTGGCCAACAATTTACAGTACAGCCCAAGCAGTAAAGCCAATGACCAAAACCTGCGCTATTGATAAGGTAAAACATTCAATAGCATGAATGATGCCATGTCCAAATTTATTAACTGTTGCACCGAAGCAACTGGACAATCGAATACTGTATTGTTTTACCAGAATTACTCTCACCGTGGCGGAAACCGCGGCAAGCGGTTGTTCAATAGTGTTCAAGCAAACGAACTTAACCAAATAGTAGATGCAGTAAATAGATGAACAGAAGTTACAAAAAGTTTAAGCTTTATTCATGATGGAGATCAAAGATTAGCAATAATAACATGTAATTTAAGAGAATTCACAGAATACATCAAAGATATAGAGCTAGGAATTAGGTAGATTATGTATATTTAACCCTAAATTACAAAAACACAGTCCACTATTACATGTCAACTCTGAAATGATTTTATACATTAAGACTTCTATATGGTTCAAACCAACAACAAATGAAATTTTGATAATTTCCCATATTCCTCGAGAAATCCTCAACACGCCAATTTTTGAAATTGTTCCATACCCGGACGAAAACAGATACATTTTTAATGAAATTAAAATGAAACTGCGAATCAGTCGAAATATTGTCAGCCAAACTACTTAACTTGCAACAAAAAAGCAAAACTGCCAACCAGTACACTCAAGAGGTTGAGCAGTTAACAAAAGCTTAAGAAGGAGCCTTTATAAACGATGTTTTAATTCCAGAATTGGCCAACAATTTACAGTACAGCCCAAGCAGTAAAGCCAATGACCAAAACCTGCGCTATTGATAAGGTAAAACATTCAATAGCATGAATGATGCCATGTCCAAATTTATCAACTGTTGCACCGAAGCAACTGGACAATCGAATACTGTATTGTTTTACCAGAATTACTCTCACCGTGGCGGAAACCGCGGCAGAGGTAATCATAGAGGCCGACCATATAACAGAGGCGGCTTCGGATATTACAACAATAATGACAATAGATACAATAATAACAGAGGCAATCCTCGAGGTGGCTCATACAGAGGCGGCCCAAATAGAGGACGCGGACAACAGAATCAGATTCGAGTTACACAAGGGAACTCGGAAAACCAGCAAGACGCCTTGAGCAACCAACGGTGAAAATACTAAATATAAATCTAAGTCTCAGCAGTCTGATTAAAGTATATAATATATATATATAATATAATATAATAATGATAAAAAAATAATATTCCATTAACTTTGCTGGTAGATAATTCGATCCTAAATAATAATAGCCTTAATTCAAATATTAATAAAAAATTACAAAACAAATATCACAGGAATTGGACAGGGAGCAAATGAGTCCATTGGGCAATCAACAATTGATATACTTTTCGATTACTTTGTAATCAGTCACAATTTCCAAATAATCCACAACGAATTTTTCGTACCATGCGACAATTCTTGGACAAGACTATTAGAAAATAAATTGTATAATAGATTATCAACATGTTGAATTCATCATGAAAATAAAATCTCTTAACTACCAAATACATGTACCACTATTACATAATGATATTGACAACTCAATATTATTACCAGCTAGATAAGAAGTAATGAGAAATTACGCTTCTGACAAATGAAGATACTGTATTGATACCAAACCAGAAAATTCATCCTGGGGTTTTAATAGCTAACAGTTTAGTAACAAGTAATAGTGCAATAGTTCATATTTTAAATACAACAAATAACAATGTAAAAATTCAAAATCCAAATTAAAATTCGAATCATTAGAAAATTATGAAATTAAAACACAACTTACAAGTGAATCTAATAGAAGTAATGAAGTCAATTTAAAAACAAGCTTACTGATCTATGTACCAAATACAGTGACATAGTTGGTCTAGAAACAGAAGCAATTTCAAGTAATAATTTTTGTAAACAAAAATTAAGATTAGCAGACAAAAAACCAGTTTATATTACAAGTTATAGGAACGCAGAGACAGAAAAGACATGAAATAAGCAGACAGGTCGAAAAACTAATAAAAGATGGTATAGTTGAACCATCTATTTCTGAATATAATAGCCCACTTTTCTTGGTACCCAAGAAATCTCTCCCAAATTCCAAGGAGAAAAAATTGCGTTTAGTAGTTGATTATCGCCAAAAAAAAAACCAAAAACTGCCAAGAATTAAGGAAATACTGAACCAAATAGGACGAGCTAAATATTTTTCATGTCTCGATCTTATTTTAGGTTTCCACCAAATTGGACTAGGTGTAAAATCTAGAAATATAGCGTAATTTTCTACGAGCACTGGCTCTTGTCGCTTCACGCGACAAGCATTTCTCTATGGATGACCTAGTAGTTATCGGCTGCTCAGAGCAGCACATGTTCAAAAACTTGAGAAGCATATTTGACCTTTGTCGAAAACATAATTTAAAATTAAACCCAGAGAAATGTTCGTTTGCGGGCATAAGAGCACAGACCATGGTATCCTTCCAGATGTCAAAAAGTACGAACGTAAATATGTTATAGAAAACTATCTAACACCTACTGATGCGGATAGTGCACGACGTTTCGTCGCGTTTTGTAATTACTACAAAAGATTCATATACAACTTCGCACAACACTCACGTTTGACTAGATTGTGCAGAAAGAATGTCCAATTCAAATGTACAAAAGAATACGAAGATGCATTGAAATTTTTAAAGAAGGCATTAATGAAACCAACATTATTGCAGTACCCTGACTTCTGCAAAGAATTTTGCATAACCACTGATGCAAGTAAGCATGCAGGTGATGTACTATCCCAAGGGTACAACGATTTGCAATTGCCAATGGCATACGCAACCCGAGCTTTCACACAGGGAGAAAGCAATAAATCAACTACAGAGCAGGAATTACTTGCAATTTTCTGGGCAACAAAACACTTCCGACCATATGCTTATAGAAGGCATTTCATAGTTAAATCAGACCAAAGAACCCTAACCTATTTCTTTCCAATGAAAAATCCCACATCAAAATTAACCAGGATGAGACTAGACTTAGAAGAATACCAATTTACGGTAGAATACCTCAAGGGGGAAAGTAACCATGCAGCGGATGCATTACCTCGCATTAACACAGAGGCACTAATTGACATGAATAGGAAAATATTAATGGTTCAATCAAGATCATCAAAAAGACACGAAAACATCTGCGCAGATGAGAATATAAAAGTGCAAAAAGATAAAAAAAAAACTAGGGGGCGGTGCTACAGTCGAGCATACTCGACTGTCGGAGACCCCGTACTTACTATGGAAAAGCAACTCCTGGTTAAAAGAAAATAATATGAATCTGCACAAATATAAAATATTGTATCAGGAGGTATAAGAGAATAGAAAATTTCCAATCTGCGAGTCTGATTGTGGTATCTCCAGAAACAACAAAAATTTGCATGCTTAGTATACATTTTCGACCAATCGGTCCTATGGCAGCTTTATAATATAGTAGACCGATTTCAACCAAATAAAACAAAAAAGTTTGTCATACCAAAGCTTCATTTTCGACTGTCCCTATGGCAGCTATATGATATAGCAGACCGATTTTAACCAAACTCGGTCAGAATGTATAAAATAACCCCATATTCATGCATATTCTTTTAGATCGGTTGAGCTATCTCAATAAACAAACAAGTTGTTCATAATAAAGCTTGATTTCGACTAATTGTTCCTATGGCAGCTATAATATATGGTAAACTGATTTCAACCAAACTCAGTCTGAATGTAAAAGATCATCCCAGATGCATATTCTGTTGGATTGGTTGAAATTTCTCAATAAACAAAAAAGGTTTTCATACTAAAGCTTGATTTTCGACTGATTGTTCTTATGGCAGCTATATGATATTGCGGACCGACTTCAACCAAATTTGTTCAAAATGTATAAGATCACCCCAGATGCATATTCTGTTAATTTAGTTTAGATTTCTCAATGAACAAAAAAGTTTTTCATACCAAAGCCGGGTATCCAGCACCGCGGAAAATAAAAATTCCTGTCAAACTTCATAAAAAAAAACTGTGCCAGGAATTTTTATTTTACGTTTTCGTTTCTGGAGTATCCAGCAACGTAAACGAAATCAACAAATTATATCAAAAATGGCCTATCGATTGAGTTTGTGGACTTAGAGAACAGCTGATTCACAGCTCTGGAATACATTGCTGCCAATTATTTCGCGAGTGTCTGGTGAAAAACTAAGCCAAATACACAGCTGATTCAGCAGAGTGACCATGCACGTTTTAGGTACATGGTCACACAAAAAAAAATTTCTGTCCGTGACGGGATTCGAGCTCGCGACCCATGGCCCAAATGAAAATTTAAAAAAAAAAGGACGCTTAACACATTACGCCACAGAGTACTTTTATGACTAACTGTTTATTGTAGGTTTCATTATTACTGGACCATAAGTCAAACTTCATTGTTGTTGTTGCTAATTGTTTTGTAATTGTTGCTTTTAGGGTGAAGCAAATATAGGCAAATTTAGTTACTTAATATCTTTGCTTCTTATTATCCGATCGCAATGAAATTTTCAAAAAACATGGCGGATAATATTGGCTTAGTTTGTGCTTAATTAGAACGCTCCATCTTTTAAATTGCCCTAATAATTTAGATTTATTTGATTTTAAGGCGTTCAAGGAGGCGTGGCCAAAATCTAAAACAAACTTGATCTGCTTGCAATATAGACGAACATACATGCCAAGTTTGGAGTCTCTAGCTCTTAAAGTCTCTGATATCTAGGCGTTCTTACAGACGAACGGACATGGCTATATCGACTCGGCTGATGACGCTGATCAAGAATATATATACTTTATAGGGTCGGAGATGCTTCCTTCTGCCTGTTACATAGATTTCACAAATCCATTATACCCTATTTTACCATTTTCAATGAGCACAGGGTATAAATATGGGCAGTAAATATTTAAATACGTTAAAAGTAGCGCTACTATCAAAAGTGACACAAATACACAAAAATTACGAAAGTCAATTAAAGCAATACTGTCGAAATACCATGATGATCCTATAGAAGGAGGCCATACAGGGATTACGCGTACCCTGTTAAAAATTAAGAAATTGTATTATTAGCCCCAAATGACTAAGCAATTAAAAAGTATGTGAAAACTTGAGTGAAATGCCAACAGGCAAAAACCACTACGCATACTAAAGCCCCAATGATATTAACAAATACCCCAAATTCTGAATTTGACACTGTTCTAATAGATACAATTGGACCATTACCTCGCACAGAGAATGGCAATGAGTATGCTATCACTGCGGACGGCAGTCTGACCTCTGGTTCGAAAGATAATTAAATTTGAAAAATTTAGACGCCTTCCCAAATTGAGATGAAAAGTCAGTCCTTTTGTTTATTTGTTTGTTTGTATCACAGCGTTGAAATAGCTAATATGTGTGAGTGTGGATCTATTCTCCATCAAAAATCTAGAAACGTTTGTTTAACGACTTTTGCGAAAAATAGCTAGTTTAGCGGGAAATCGCTATTACCCGCTAAAATTGACACGCCCACAGTATCCAAGCGATAGAAGCTACAGATATGTTCTATATGTCGTTGAAGAGCTTTCAGGTATACCTCTCAACTTTTTTTCTAAAGCATATAGGTAAATGGCTACAGGTAAAAATAGCTTTTTATACCCGTGCCCATTGAAAATGGTCAAAAGGGTATAATGATTTTGTGCAATGTATGTAACAGGCAGAAGGAAGCATCTCCGACCCTATAAAGTATATATATTCTTGATCAGCATCAATAGCCGAGTCCATTGAACCATGTCCGTCTGTCTGTCCGTCTGTCTGTCCGTCTGTCCGTCCGTCCGTCTGTCCGTCTGTTTGAGTCAAAGGATCTCAGAGACTATAAAAGCTTCAAATTTGGTATGAAGGTTGCTGGATAGCGGGCGCAGATCAAGTTTGTTTTAAATTTTAGATGCCACGCCTCTTTCGCCTGCCAATCGAAAAAACGATTATCAGACGCGATCTTTATTAAAAACACTTCTTATTAAACAGGAAGATAAGAAGTAAACCAATTTAATGACCCTGAAAGTTTCAAAGCGATTGAATATTAAATAAAGAAGATGTTTCAAGTTTGCTTTTAATTCACATAAATCAAAATCAGAGACATAGGCAAGTGCGAGCGAGATAGCATATGCACATTTGTTTGCGCAAAAACATAACAGTGAGCACGTGTACGAAGAGTGCGAACGCAAATACGAGCGATAGGCAAAATTATCGATATCATTTGGGTACAATTTCTATCCTATTTTAATATATTAACATGGTTTAAGTTAATACATATTTACGATTGTGTTAAAATATATGTATGTAGATATTAGAATGCATTGCAAAAAGCGTCATGTATAAATGCCACTTTATAATTTTGCACCTCGACACCTCGACGACAGCTCATTTTACAACACTGAAATCTCTGAATTTATAATAATTATTATGTTTAATAATAAGCTAGTAAGCTCGCACATATGTTCAATAGGTTTTCAATTATTATCATCGTATTCAAATGCTTAACAAATTCTGCAAAAAGAATCACAAATATTAAAGCATAGTACTTAATTTTAAATTGCGCGCGCAATGCAGCAGCCTTTAACAGCTGATTTCGATGATTAAGAAGAGTGGGAGAGATTATTTGGTGTTGCCGGACTTCAACAAACAGCAAATTTTAGATAATGGCTACTCTTGGCATGAGCAACATCGATTTCAGCGATTACGATTACGATTACGATTAACTATTTTAATTAAATTAAATACAATTTATTCAATCGGACCACAATATCATATTGCTGTCATAAGAAAGATCAGTCGAAAATAAACTTTTTGGTTGTTTGAAAGATCTTGACCAAACTAATAGGATATGCATTTGAAATGGTCCTATATATCCTGATAAAATTTGGTTGAAATCGGACCACTATATCATATAGCTGCCATAGGAACGATCAGTCCAAAATCAAGTTTTAGTATGATAAATTTTGTTGTTGTTTGAGGTATCTCAACCAAACTAACAAAATACGCATTTGGGATGGTATTCTACATCCTGAACAAATTTGGTTGAAATCTGATATCAAATAGCTGTCCTAGGAACGAATTTTAAGATTAAGTACGAAAATTATTGTTGTTTTTAGAGATAAGTCAACCAAACTCACAGATTGAGAATTTGTAATTTGGTTTAAATCGGTTAACTAGATCACATATGTAGATGTAATACGAACAATTAGCCAAAAAGTTAATGCCGCATCATCACACCTTCGGCATGCCTAACGTAGCGCACCTACGTATGACCTATCGGAGAGCTAGGGCACAGGGTATTATACAGTCGAGCACACTCGACTGTAGCCGGCGCCCACTTGTTTATCATACCTTTTGGCGATTTTAGAAAAAACGGCTCTAACGATTTTTTTTAATTCTTAATATGTTTTAGTATAAACAATTTCGCGTCTTTTTAAGTATGACACATAACGTTTTTGTGGGTGTGTTTGGAAGATATAACCTCTTATATAAACTCCTTATAATTTGTATGCCCTGTGCCCATTGAAAATGGTCGAAAAGGGATCTAGTACGAAAAACTTTTTCGCTGTTTGAGATATCTCAACCAAACTGTCAGAATAAGCATCAGAGATACATCCCGACAAAATTTGGTTGAAATCGGAGCACTATGTCATATAGCTGCCATAGGAAGGATCCGTCGAAAATCAGTTATAATACGAAAAGTTGCCATAGGAAAGTTTAATTGAAAATTAAGATTTAGTATGCATTTTTGTTTTGTTTTTGGAGATATGTATCTCAACCAACTCACAGATTGGGTATTTTCTATTACACTAGTTTACAAAATGAAAAAAAAATTTGTGAATTAAATCGAAGTGTGATTTTCTCATGGATAACGAAAATGTGTACACTTAATTCTCATTGACAACGAAAATGTGTACACTTAATCTAAATGTTTGATTAATAGTTCCAATATCAGGTATTTACAACAACTTTTTTGTTTGTTTTTGGTCTTATCTCAATCAAACTAACAGAATCTGTATCTGGAATGGTCCTATACATCCTGACCAAATTTGGTTGAAATCGGTCTACTATATCATATAGCTGACATTCGAACATGACTTGAAAATCGATAAAAAGTTGAATAATGGCCTTTCACTAAAAAATGCATTTCTTTGCAATTTATTAATGGATTTGCATGAATAATAGCTTATTTTCTTTGTAACAGTGTAAGCTTTAAGCAAAGCTGATTTGCGATTTCTATTTTTTCCAGGGCGATATGTGCGCTTTCAAACTCAAAAAATGACAACAAAAAACCCTATTTTTGAACTTATTAAAATCGCTAGCATCTGAACTACTGGGCCGATCTTAATACAGAGTGAGAGAGATTTGTAGAGAGCTTACTAACCATCAGTTTGAGTGCTTGCTTGATCAAATCGGTTGAATAGAACTGGAAATCTACTCAGAAATGTCGGAACAACTTCGAAAATTCGAAAAAACTTAATATTTCGAAAACGCTTCCATGAAAAAAGTTTAAAGTTAGATTTTCGTGTTTAGGAGGCCAATGTCCATGAGAAAATCACACTTCAATTTAATTCACAAAATGGCTGTAAACTAGTGTTATCTTGAACATTATGATCGAATTTGTTTCTTTTAATGGTACTGATCGTACCCCACATATTGGTGGTGATGTGCTTATTGCTTTTGATACTGATTTATTTTCGGAAGTAGTAATAACCGATTGTTCTACTGATATTGAATTTGTGGCTGTCAAAATGAGTATTAGTGGCATTAATGTTTATATTACATGTTCTTATATTCCTCCTTCTTCAGACTATTCTCTGCATGCTTTTGCTATTCATTCTATTCTATCTGTGCTCTCTGATCGTGATTTACTTCTTGTTCTTGGTGATTTCAATATTGCTGGAACACATTGGATTTCTTGTCCCGACTCAAACGTTCTGACTCCCACGACCCAACATGATTTTCTGGATAATGTGTTTGGGATGTCATTTTGTCAGATCAATGATATCCCGAATTCATTGAACAGGATACTCGATTTTGTTTTTGTTTTGGATCCCTCTTTTTTATCTGTCTCTTGTACTAATCCCATATCTTTTCCAGAAGACCACTATCATCCAACTTTGCAGGAGTTGATGGACTTACCAGTTCGTATGGTTAGTTCATGTGGTAAGCCGACAAAGAATGTTCGTCAATTTCGGAAAACCGATTTTTCCAGACTTTCTCAGCTCTTATTACTGACTGACTGGTCCCGGCTGTACGGGTGCAGGGACTTGGACAGTGCAATATCGATTTTTTATTCAACTTTAAACTCTTTACTTGATTTATGTGTTCCGTTGTGTGCTCCAGGCAGATCTAACAAACCTGTTTGGTATACAAGGGAATTAACTGACATAAGAAATAGGAAATCTAGATTGTATAAGAATTTCAAGAAAACTGAATTTATTTGCAGAATTTCAAAAAAGTTCAAGTTGATCAATGGGGTTCGCCTTATCCCTATCGTGTAAATACCTCTAATTGTATTTTTGGACCTTTAATCACTAAAAGCTCGCTTTTAAATGCTCTAAAGGCCGTAAAACCGGAATTTTCACCGGAACTGGACGGAGTACCAGAATGTGTTCTTAGGTACTGTGCGGAAGATCTTTTGAAACCACTGTATAACTTATTCAAACTTTTTGTGGAGTTATGCTCTTTCCCTAGAGTATGGAAAGAATCATTTATTATTCCTTTGCTTAAAAAAGGAAACAAGTCTGATGTCACTAACTATAGAGGTATATCTCAGTTGTCTGCTATTCCTAAAACTTAAAAAAACTGATAACTTCTCAGCTGCAATATCTTTGTAGATCTATAATTTCGCCCTGCCAGTATGGGTTTGTGAAATATAGATCTTCTACCACTAACTTATTGGAATTTACCTCATTTGTTATACATGGATTTCAAAATAAAATGCAAACTGATGTTATTTTTAGTGATTTTGATTTTAGTAAAGCATTCGACTTCGTTAATCACAATATTTTATTGCGTAAGCTCTATCTCTTAGGTTTTCCAAATAACCTTATTCTTTGGAGTGCAAGCTATTTAAATTTAAGAACCCAAAAAGTCTACTTCAATGGTTAAGTATCTAAACCTGTTCAAGTTTTTTCTGGAGTACCACAAGGAAGTCATCTTGGCCCCTTGTTATTTACGCTTTTTAAAAATGACCTGCCTTCCGTAATAAATCACTCTTGGGTTCTGATGTATGCCGATGACATCAATCTATGTATGTCGGCCACTGACAATCTTCTTGGTGTCAGGCTGCAAACTGATCTTGACAATTTTCAGACATGGTGTAAAGTAAACTTATTAAATCTTAATTGTAGTAAATGTAAAGTAATGTCGTTTAGTAGGCGAACCCCCTTTTTATTTAATTATGTTCTTAATTGTAAACCGCTTGAACGTATAATGTCGGTTACTGATTTGGGTATTCTTCTGGATCCAAAGCTGAAGTTTGACGAGCATGTTGCTTCTATTGCTAATCGTGCCTTTGGTGTTTTGGGTTTCATAAAGCGTTGGTCGAAAGAATTTGACGATCCCTGTATTACTAAATTGCTTTATACTTCACTTGCTCAACCTATTCTGGAATATGGGTCTTGTATATGGATTCCCCAATATAAGATTTATCAGGACAGAATAGAATCGGTACAAAAACAATTTCTGATCTTCGACCTCCGGGGTCTTTATTGGAATACTAATATTCGCTTGCCTCCTTACCGAAGTAGACTTCTATTTTTAAATCTCCCCTCTCTTTCTGGTGTAGTCTTCCTACATAAACTTATTAATGATGAAATTGATTCGTCTGAATTAATTAGCCAAATTAGTTTTGATGTCCCGATCAGAACTTTTAGAAATTTTCTTCCTCTTTCTCTTCACTCTAGTAGCTCTAACTATGCTATCCATAACCCTTTCCAAGCTCTATGCCCTAATTATAACCGTCTATCTCATATTATAGCAAATAATTCTTCCGTTCCTTCTCTTAACACTGTAATAATTTCGCATTTAGCTAGATTATAGTTAATTTAATGTTTAATGTTTTTGTATTTGAAACTTGTTTTAGTTCTATGTTTAACTGTCTTTGTCTGTTTGTCCGCGCGCCAATAAGCCCGTGCTTGGTGTCGTTTGGGCCACTTGAGTGTACTGCTCGTTTAGTACATCAACGTCCAAATCATGTGAGACTTGGTATAGGCTATTTCAAAAATTTTTGATATCTTCTAAAAAAAACCTCTATACGAAGTAAAAGTCTCGTGACGAAAACATTTCCATGCCCCAAAATTTCTGATATCCAATTTTGTGACGAACGATATTTAATTGTATAAATAACTTATTGTAAAAAACAACAGTTTGGCATTCGACACATAGCGCAATAAAGTCCCGATCCTTCTTACCTAATAAAAATAACTTTTTTGCGCAGTGCCGAATGCTGAACAGTTTTTTTTTTTACAATAAGTTGTTTATCACTATAATATTATGCGAACTCATAAAATATTTAGTTACAATACCAGTAACTGATTAGAGTGCAAAAACAGTAGCCAAAGCAATATGTTTGAATCTTTTGTACTGAAGTACAGTCCAATGAAGACATTCATATCGGACATGGGTGCTGAATACAAAAATGCACTTATTAATGACTTGTGCATGTATATGAATATAAGAAAAATACTCTCAACAGCATATCATCCCCAGACGTTAGGAACAGTTGAAAGATATTTCGATCGAAAAAGACGATTGGGACATATGGTTGAACTATTTCACCTATTGTTTCAACACTACACCATCAGTTCAGTACAGTACATGAATACTGTCCATACGAGCTTGTTGATGGTAGATTACCAAGACTGGTCACATAATTCAATAGTATAACTAAAATAGACCCTATATTTAACATAGATGATTATGCAAAAGAGTTTTAGTTTAGATTAGAAATAGCTTCTAAAAGAGCAAAAACTTTATTAGATTTAGAAAAAGAAAAACGAAAGATACAATATGATAAAAATTTAAATGACATAGATCTAGAGATAGGAAATTTAGTACTATTAGTACTATTAAGTTAGAAAGTAAATATCTAGGTCCCTATAAAGTTATAAGCATAGAAGATAGAAATAACAAAAAAGTAGATGTAGGAAAAAGTAAACCTCAAGTAGTAAATAAGAAAATGTTAAAATTAGTCAAAAATTAGTTTAGCCACATCCAAAGTAATTATCAATATATAATCACAAAAATATAAAAATAAAAAAAAATATATGTCCAATCGGAAAAAAAGGATATATACACATATATTAAAAATATATCAAATAAGGTAAAAATCTGAATTTATCAAAAAATAAAACCATAAAAAAACCCAACAAATTGTATGAGTACAAATACTTGAATATAAAAAAAAAATTATTTTTCTACATCAACTCACTCATCATTCATTAAGACCCCATTAAGTTTATCAATACAAAATTATATATATAAGTTAATCTTCTAAAAAATACCTCTTTACGAGGTAAAATTCTAGTGACGAAAACATTTCCATGCCCCAAAATTTCTTTATCCAATTTTGTGACGAACGATATTAAATTGAATATATAACTTATTCTTAAAAAAAAGTTTGGCATTCGGCACTGCGCAAAAAAGGTTATTTTTATTAGGTAAGAAGGCCAAACTTTTTTTTTAAGAATAAGTTATGTATTCAATTTAATATCGTTCGTCACAAAATTGGATACCAGAAATTTTGAATTTAGACTCGTAAAGAGGTATTTTTTAGAAGATATCAGACGTTTTTTAATTTGCCTGTATCAAGCCTAATTACCATGCTCGTTTCGCTCACCTACAGTCGGCTACAGTCGAGTGTGCTCGACCTATGACAGCTATATGATAAAGTTCTCCGATTTTAACCAAATTTGATCAGGATATATAGGTCCATTCATTCATCCATTCAAACAACAAAAAAGTTTTTCATACTAAAACTTGATGTTGGGCTGATCGTTCCTATGGCGGCTATATGAGATAGTGGTCCGATTTCAACCAAATTTGATAAGGATGTATAGAACCATCCCAAATGCATTTCCAGACAGTTTGGTCGAGGTATTTCGAACAACAAGAAAGATTTTCACACTAAAACTTGATTTTGGACTGATTGTTCCTATGGCAGCTATATGATATAGTGGTCCGATTTCAACCAAATTTTACCAGGATATTTAGGACCATCCCAAATGTATATCCTGTCAGTTTGGTCGAGATATTTCAAACAACAAAAAAATTGTTCATACTAAAACTTGATTTTGGACTGATCGTTCCTATTGCAGCTTTATGAAATAGAGGTCCAATCTAAATTTTAAAACAAACTTGATTTGCGCCCGCTATCCAGGAAAATAACATACCAGGTTTGAAATCTCTAGCTCTTATAGTCTCTGAGATCCTTTGGTTCAAACACAAGGACAGACAGACGGACATGGCTCAATCGACTCGGCTTTTGATACTGATCAAGAATATATACACTTTATAGGGTCGGAGATGCTTCCTTCTGCCTGTTACATACATTGCACAAAACCATTATACCCTTTTTTACGATTTTCAATGGGCACAGGGTATAAAAAATAATTAAGATAATAAGAACACATTTAGTCAAAATGCGTTCCAGGAAGACCCTACAAGTCCAGCTCAATTGAATAAATTAAATACCACCTTCTTGAATAAATTAAATACCACCTTCTTGCAAAACAAAAACAAACTATCTGGCATTACTGAAACAAAAGCTGTCAGCTGTGGGTTCTATTGTGCACCGCTTGCAATGCTTGCATTGTTGCTGCTGCCATCATTCAATGATAAGGAATTAAGATAGTCTGGCAATACGTAATATCTTGCCGACACGAATTTTCACAGATATGTGTTATAAGTCAAAAAACGCGGAAATAAGCTGACTGTAACATATAATAATTTCATAGTGATTTTGAGTGTAGATTTTTTTTAAATCGCCAATGAAATCTTAATTCACCTGTAGCTTCTTACCTATGTACTATTACAGGTAAAAGATTTAAAATACCTTTTCAACTATATATAGTACATATCTGTGGCTGCTATCGTTTGGATACTAGGGTGGTTTTAAGTTATCAAATTTTTAGCGATTTCCCGCTAAACTAACTTTTTTTCATCTCATTTTGGGAAGTCTACTAAAAATTTCAAATTTAATTATCTTTTAAACCACTTAACAGATATTTATGATCATTCGACGCGTATTTTTGACAAGAATCGTAGAAAATTAAAAAAATGTACCAAAAGGCTCTATCGGCCCCATTTGCTGCAATCATTTAAATTTTGCCCCTCATATTTACACATGTTTATCTCACGAACCAGGTGAGCTTCCAAAAGTCTTATTATGCACTTTTGTTAGTTAGAGCTATCCTTTCGATAGGTATATAGCTCGACCTGATCGAACAGTTATAGCAAATTTTCCATTCTGCCTGTATATATTGCTAGTCGCCTTTCGCACCCTTCGTGATGCTTTCATCACTAGCGCGGACTGTCGTCCGCAGTGATTGAATACCTATAATATAGGTTTTACTTTATTCTTTTAAAAGGGGAGGTGTAGTGTGTACAACACCCTGTATTTAAATACATAAGTTTGCGACACTTTGTTGCATACAATAACAAACATAAGGCCAAAAGCGCAGAGCCACTTGAGCTTATTAACTCAGGCTCACATTACGCAGCGCGGACCGCTAGTACTCTATCTAGCCGTTTAGCTGACGTCGCATATCCCACGCTACGCTATGTAGGGGGTTCGACGGGTGCACGATCATCGCCCGGGGGCTTACCGTTCTTGCTGCCCTATAGAGCGTTACGTAACTCCTGCATGGTGATGACATTATCCAGCTCATAAGCTATGAGATGCGATGGGGAATAAAAAGATAACAATTCGATGGTATCTGCATATAAAAGGTTCTTTAAGTAGTAGGCCAGTTGATTGCATGATACTTGTTTTCTCATTCTTTCAGATACGCCATTAAGTCTTCTTACTGTTGACCAAAATTATGTGCTGTCCCTTAAGTGGCTAATTACGTTTTCCAGCTCATTGAAGTATTGGCGCTGCTTTTCTTAACATCGATTTTTTTAGATGTTGTTTTTCTCTAGATATGATTTTTTGGAATGCCTGTCATTTGACCGTCACGACGCACAGTGTAAGATTTTGATAATCTAGGGGGACTTAATTCAATAGCAGTCGTACTTTTAAAGCTATCGACTGAAATTTGGAGTGAATGTTAAAATTCCACCAAAGAATTTTTTGGACTAAAAGTTAAAACGCCCACTTTAACTTTTAAAAGGCGAAAAATACGGAAAAAAAACCAAAGAAACAATAAATAAGGGGGTGCGGCTACAGTCGTGTGTGCTCGACTGTACGATACCCTGTGCCCTGGCACTCCGATAGCCCCACACGTATTTGCAAGCCGTTAGGTACGCCGAAGGTTCAAGCCAGCATTAAATTTTCGACTAATTGATCGTCATATATCTATATGATATTGTGAACCGATAGATTTAAACCAAATTCCCGATCTGTAAGTTTAACTGAGATTTCTCTAAAAACAACAACTAATTTCATACTAAACCTTAATTTTTGACTGATCGTTCCTATGGCAGCTACTTGATATTTGGTCAGGATGTAAGATACCATCTAGGACGCATATTCTGTCAGTTTGGTAGAGATATCTCAAACAACAAAAAAGTTTTTAGCACTAAAACTTAATTTTCGACTGATCGTTCCTATGGCAGCAATAAGATCTTGTGGTCCGATTTTATCGAAATGTGGTCAGGATATATGATACAATCTTAGATGCATATTCCGTCAGTTTGGTTAAGTTATATCAAACGACAAAAATGTTTTTCACACTAAAACTTGATTTTCGGCTAATCGTTCCTTTGGCAGCTATATGATATAGTGATCAGATTTTAGCCAAGTTGGGTCAGGATGTGTGGGACCATCCCATACGCATAATTTGTCAGTTTGGTTGAGATATCTCATTCAACAAAAAAGTTTTTTTCACTAAAACTTAATTATAGACTGATCGTTCCTATGGCAGCTATATGATATATTGGTCTGATTTTACCCAAATGAAGTCAGGATATATGATACCAACATAGATGCATATTCTGTCAGTTTGGTTAAGTTATATCAAAGAACAAAAAAGTTTTTCATACTAAAACTTGATATTCGGTTGATCGTTCCTATATCAGCTATATAATATGGTGATTCCATTTTAGCCAAGTTTGATCAGGATGTATGGGACCATCCAATACGCATAGTCTTTCAGTTTGGTTGAGATTTCTCACTCAAGCCACCAAACTGATAGAATATGCATCCTAGATGGTATCATACATCCTGACCAAATATCATGGAGCTGCCATAGGAACAATCAGTCAAAAAGTAAGATTTAGTATGAAATAAGTTGTTATTCTTAGAGAAACCTCAGCGAAACTTACAGGGATTGGGAATTTGGTTTAAATCTGTCGGTTCACTAGATCATATAGATATATGACGATCAATTAGTCGAAAATTTATAAATTATAAAATATTTTTTCAAAAAATTGATTACTTCTGTTATATAATCATGCTTTTGCTTGTAACTTCAAAATTATTGGCCGGACAAATGGAAAACGGTTTTGTTTTAAAGGTATTTAATTTATTCTAAGAAAAAAGCACTTTTCATATTTATACCCGTGCCCATTAAAAATGGTCAAAAAGGGTATAATGGTTTTGTGCAATGTATGTAACAGGCAGAAGGAAGCATCTCCGACCCTATAAAGTATATATATTCTTGATCAGCATCAATAGCCGAGTCGATTAAGCCATGTCCGTCTGTCTGTCCGACTGTCCGTCAGTCTGAGTGTTTGAGCCAAAGGATCTCAGAGGCTATAAAAGCTAGAGACTTCAAATTTGGTATGTAGGTTGCTGTATAGCGGGCGCAGATCAAGTTTGTTTTAAATTTTAGATGTCACGCCTCTTTCGCCTGCCAATCGCAAAAAACGATTATCAGACGCGATCTTTAATAAAAACACTTCTTATTAATGACCCTGAAAGTTTCAAAGCGATTGACTATTAAATAGAGAAGATATTTTAAATTTGCTTTTAATTCATATAAATCAAAATCATAGACATAGGCAAGTGCGAACGAGACTGCATATGCACATTTGTTTGTGCAAAAACATAACAGTGAGCACGTGTACGAAGAGTGCGAACGCAAATACGAGCGATAGGCAAAATTATCGATATCATTTGGGTACAATTTCTATCCTATTTTAATATATTAACATGGTTTAAGTTAATACATATTTACGATTGTGTTAAAATATATGTATGTAGATATTAGAATGCATTGCAAAAAGCGATATGTATAAATGCCACTTTATAATTTTGCACCTCGACAAAAGCTGAGTGCTATGCAATCTCCTGCAGGAGAGACGACAGATCATTTTACAACACTGAAATCTCTGAATTATGTTTAATAATAAGCCAGTAAGCTCGCACATATGTTCAATAGGTTTTCATTTATTATCATTGTATTTAACAAGTCCTGCAAAAAGAATCACAAATATTAAAGCATTGCATTTAAATTTAAATTCCGCGCGCAATGCAGCAGCCTTTAACAGCTGATTTCGATGATTAAGAAGAGTAGGAGAGATTATTTGGTGTTGCCGTACTTCAACAAGCTGAGCAAATTTTAGTTGATGGCTACTCTTGGCATGAGCAACATAGATTTCAGCGATTACGATTACGATTACAATTTACGATTTACGATTTACTATTTTAATTCAATTAAATAAAATTTATTCAGTCGGACCTTTTTCGTTGTTTGAAAGATCTCGACCAAACTAATATGATATGCATTTGGGATGGTCCTATATATCCTGATAAAATTTGGTTCAAATCGGACCACTATATCATAAAGCTGCCATAGGAACGATCAGTCCAAAATCAAGTTTTAGTATGATAAATTTTGTTGTTGTTTGAGGTATCTCAAGCAAATTAACAGAATACGCATTTGGGATGGTATTCTACATCCTGAACAAGTTTGGTTGAAATCTGATATCAAATAGCTGCCATAGGAACGAATTTTAAGATTAAGTACGAAAATTATTGTTGTTTTTAGAGATAAGTCATTCAAACTCACAGATTCAGAATTTGTAATTTGGTTTAAATCGGTTCACTAGATCACATAGATGTAATACGAACAATTAGTCAAAAAGTTAATGCCGCATCATCACACCTTCGGCATGACTAACGTAGCGCATATACGTATGACCTATCGGAAAGCCAGGGCACAGGGTATTCTACAGTCGAGCACACTCGACTGTAGCAGGAGCCCCCTTGTTTTTATATGGAGTTTAGGTTTCCAGGAGCCTTTTTTTAACTGTCAGTACTATGCTTAAACAAAACATTCGTGCAGGTCCTGTGGCTTCGCCAAACAACGTCAACGCAATGGGTTTTTCGCAAATTCTGAGCAAAAACAACTATATATATACTAAACTGGGTGAGTTCTGTCTATCCGGCGACAGCTTCTGGATCGTCTGTCACACTTGCCAGGAAGAGTTGCAAACACAGGACGCATTCTGGAAACACATACAAGATGAGCACAACTTTCTGCAAGGCGTGGCCAAGGTGAGTCTCACAATCTCGCTTACGTTTGCAGCAAAATGATGAACACGCACGCACCTGTACTCCACTGCATTGTTTTTGCGCCTAAAATTTTGGATGCTCATACTTATGTTTATTTGTTTACTCACTATCAGGAGCACAGCCGCACCTCCAGCTATTGCTTGACGGATGTTGAGGCAGCGACTGCCACCACCAGCGCCACTGCGGCCCAGGCGACGGCGGGCAGTGTAACAGCAGTGACTGTGCCGCTGGCCTTATACCATTGTGCCACCAAATACAGCGAAGAGGAGCAACGTGAGATAGCGACCACAGTTGAGCTGCATGAGGCACAGCAACAACACCAACAACCACAGCAGCAGCAGCAACAACAGCATCAACTCCAGCACCACCAGCATCTGCATCAGCAATACCAACATCAGCACAAGCGTGATATAGCCAAGGATGTGGACGAGTTGCATGCGGCAGTAGCAGCTGCGGCAGATGTGGCCGCAGCGGCAGCCGCCGGAGATTGCAGCGCACGTAGCAGCAGCGCCATCGATATTAAAGTGGTGCCCACCAGCTTGTCGCTACTCCCCGAAATGCAAGCAGCGGCAGCTGCCGCTGCAGCAGCGATCAGCACAATCTATCATTTGTCCCAGGTGGTGCCCGCGCCGCCGCCACCACCGCCAACGCCGATTTTCGTCAGCGCCGGCACCTCCACAACAGTTAGCGTCGTGAGCACAACGCCACCGCATGCTGGACTTGCTGGCCCAGTCACCGGCGCTGTGACATCTGCAGTCTCCAATGTCAATGCCAATGTCAGCCATCCGGTCATGCAGCAGACATGCAACACGCTCAGCATGACTGTTGCTGCGGCGGCGGCTGCGGCGGCGGGAGGCATGCCGCTGTTGGCGGGGCAAAAGCTGGCGCCAAAGGACTCGAACAGCACGACGGCTAGCGCCAGCAGCACTGTCTCATCGGATGATGGGGAGCGTTGGTATATCTGCGATTATGGGGCATGTGGCCTGAAGTTTAAGTATAAATCACGAATGGAAGTGCATCGTGTGGTGCACAGCAAGGAACGTCGGTTCAACTGTGATATGTGCAGCGCCTCCTTCAAGCAGTCCTGCAATCTGTGAACGCATCGCAAGCAGAAGCACTCGATGCGGGGCATCAAGAGCGAATTATTGCCGCAGCGCTTCTAGGAACCTAGCTCGGAGAGCTCTGGTCGCTAAACGCTATCCAGCTTATCGGCCTATCAGTTTATCAGCTCGAATGGGCAGTGCAAGTTTTTTAGTGCGTAGTTGTAACTATCTCCTTCCTCTCCTCCCCCTCCCCCTCTCCCTCACTTCCCTGTCCAATATGTTAATAATTTTTTTAGTTTTTGCAAAATCGTTTCTCTTAATTTTACCCTCAATGTTATAAATATCGATTCAAGTTACTACTTTGATACATATGCATATATATTCAATGTATTTTACTCATAGTGTTAGTTGCCTACCTTATCTTCTCCTCCCCTTCCCCCTCCTCCTACTTCTCAACACTAGACGTTTAGGCAGTGTAAATGTTTAAGTGAGGTTATGTTAACTTCAACGGGCATGCATTAATACGAGCATACAAACATACATACAGATATGTATACCATTGTTACGCGATCTAGATGTATATGGAATTTTTATGAAGTAGTTGAGAAGAATCGGGAAAGAGAGTTACCGTTAATTTAAGCCACGTATTACTGTAAGAAGCCATCTTAAAAACCAGTTTCAAAACCGTTAGCCAGTTGTTAGCAATTGCATATTAAATACATACATACCTATATACATATTTCAACCAGAAAATCAATCTAACAAATACAGCAAAAATACATACCTTAGAGATTGTTCAGCTAAAAAGTCAATGGTTTTTTGTAATTATTTTATTTATTTGTTATTGGGTTTGTATATGGGTCTCTTTCGGACTCGGACGTAGGTGTTTAAATAAAAGGCTTCATTCCAATAAAAAATGTACTTTTAGAAATTTTGTAATATTACCCAAATTTCAAGTTATAGCCTGTGAAGACTGTGAATACAAATTTTGTTTACAATTTTTGAGTTTCACATTATGGGGCATGTGTCTAATTTATATACGCTGGTTTATGTCTACATTTCATTGTCATTAATTTAGCACGCAGTAAATAAAATTCTGAAAAATACTGATTCACCAACTCGCCTGATTTGCCTGGTTCATGTATCGGCTGCAATAATTTTGTTATGATCCGACTTGACTATCGCAACCAGATATCGATTCGCCGGCTAGCTATCGGCATTACCCAGGGATGAGTAAGACCTCGATATCTGGCGAGTCGGGTAACAATAATTTATATTTTTATTTTCGGAAAAAGTACTCGGACTGGTTTCACAACGAATCTAAATTTTCTGACACACCAATTCGCCTGGCTCATGTATCGGCTGCTATAATTTACACCATGTAATAAAATCTCATCAAGTCAAATAGGGGGAAGTCAAAGTTTGCCGCAATAGATTCGAAAAAATATGTTCGAAATTTAATTGGAAACCTTATGTTTATCTTCGAAAGAGATAATCAGACATCGGTAAACATCTCAAGCAACAAAAGCACTGGTAAACATCAATATTTTTGTATTAAGCTAAGCAACATACATATATATATATTTTTTTTTTAGTATTTTGTTGTTGTGTTATTTATAAATATAGTTTGTAACTGAATGTATCTTAAGTATGTTTTATATTTATTCTTATTATGATTTTTAATATAAGATTATACATTTTTTATTTCCAAAACGGATCTCCCAATAATTATAGGTAACGGGTTATCCATTATGTTGGACCACTAGTCAAAAGTAGCGGATTCAACCGCAAATAAATACAGTCGAGGTATTCCAGTCCGTATTGAAACTGATGACAATCTTACTGAAACACACGAAGTGTGGGCAGAAGTGTTTGACCTATGCCTCTCGCACTTTAACCCTGCGTTGGCCCATAGGCGGTCCTATGCCTATCGCACTTTAACCCTGCGTTGGCCAAAAGGCGGTCCTATGCCTTTGCGTTCTGCAGAACGCACTATAAAGTGGTCCCTCGCAGTCGGCAGGGCCCGTCTTCCTCTGTATTGGGATCGTTTTTTTTTGGGGTGGCTTAGTAATATTTCCAATTGTCTTAATGTAAGATGGTAAGTTAGTGTGTTGTGGTTTCTTTTGCGCCCGTCTTGGTTGGCGAAGGACTCTAAATGGTCGAATTTGTTTTGTAGCTTATTAGCTGTAAGTTCGGAACTTGGTAGATTTTCAGCACTTAGCAGTTCTTTCAGCTTAGCAATGTCTCGTTTTGCTCGAAATATAACGCGACTGCGTCTGGTTTTTGGCATTTTATAAAGAATCTTTTTTTTTAGCACTACCGTGCAACGAATTTCTTTCACAAATCACACTGTTCACTCAGTCTTATGTCCTTGTCCTGGATTCTCCTGTTCCCTGAGACTGTCGTCTTGAATTTTTCTCTATGTTGATACTGGATACTCGATGTTACTGGAACTGTCCTGGTTCCACAGGAACCATGTCACGGTCGCCATGTTAAGTTGTTAAGGTGACGCCTTATATGCTGGTATATGTACATATTTACTTATGCACTCGTGCGAGAGAGAGAGAGAGAGAGGCATGTGCCCAGCTTTGGTCAACTGCGCCGTCGCGACGGCATGGGAACGCTGCACTATATTATAGGTATACACCCTTAGAAGTATTCTGGAAAAGTGGGCGTGTCACCACCCCTGCGACCAACTTATGAAATAAGTTGTTATTCTTAGAGAAACCTCAGCGAAACTTACAGGGATTGGGAATTTGGTTTAAATCTGTCGGTTCACTAGATCATATAGATATATGACGATCAATTAGTCGAAAATTTATAAATTATAAAATATTTTTTCAAAAAAATTGATTACTTCTGTTATATAATCATGCTTTTGCTTGTAACTTCAAAATTATTGGCCGGACAAATGGAAAACGGGTTTGTTTTAAAGGTATTTAATTTATTTTAAGAAAAAAGCACTTTTCATATTTATACCCGTGCCCATTGAAAATGGTCAAAAAGGGTATAATGGTTTTGTGCAATGTATGTAACAGGCAGAAGGAAGAATCTCCGACCCTATAAAGTATATATATTCTTGATCAGCATCAATAGCCGAGTCGATTGAGCCATGTCCGTCTGTCTGTCCGACTGTCCGTCAGTCTGAGTGTTTGAGCCAAAGGATCTCAGAGGCTATAAAAGCTAGAGACTTCAAATTTGGTATGTAGGTTGCTGTATAGCGGGCGCAGATCAAGTTTGTTTTAAATTTTAGATGCCACGCCTCTTTCGCCTGCCAATCGCAAAAAACGATTATCAGACGCGATCTTTAATAAAAACACTTCTTATTAATGACCCTGAAAGTTTCAAAGCGATTGACTATTAAATAGAGAAGATATTTTAAATTTGCTTTTAATTCATATAAATCAAAATCATAGACATAGGCAAGTGCGAACGAGACTGCATATGCACATTTGTTTGTGCAAAAACTTAACAGTGAGCACGTGTACGAAGAGTGCGAACGCAAATACGAGCGAAAGGCAAAATTATCGATATCATTTGGGTACAATTTCTATCCTATTTTAATATATTAACATGGTTTAAGTTAATACATATTTACGATTGTGTTAAAATATATGTATGTAGATATTAGAATGCATTGCAAAAGCGATATGTATAAATGCCACTTTATAATTTTGCACCTCGACAAAAGCTGAGTGCTATGCAATCTCCTGCAGGAGAGACGACAGATCATTTTACAACACTGAAATCTCTGAATTATGTTTAATAATAAGCCAGTAAGCTCGCACATATGTTCAATAGGTTTTCATTTATTATCCTTGTATTTAACAAGTCCTGCAAAAAGAATCACAAATATTAAAGCATTGCATTTAAATTTAAATTCCGCGCGCAATGCAGCAGCCTTTAACAGCTGATTTCGATGATTAAGAAGAGTAGGAGAGATTATTTGGTGTTGCCGTACTTCAACAAGCTGAGCAAATTTTAGTTGATGGCTACTCTTGGCATGAGCAACATAGATTTCAGCGATTACGATTACGATTACGATTTACGATTTACGATTTACTATTTTAATTCAATTAAATACAATTTATTCAGTCGGACCTTTTTCGTTGTTTGAAAGATCTCGACCAAACTAATATGATATCCATTTGGGATGGTCCTATATATCCTGATAAAATTTGGTTCAAATCGGACCACTATATCATAAAGCTGCCATAGGAACGATCAGTCCAAAATCAAGTTTTAGTATGATAAATTTTGTTGTTGTTTGAGGTATCTCAAGCAAATTAACAGAATACGCATTTGGGATGGTATTCTACATCCTGAACAAGTTTGGTTGAAATCTGATATCAAATAGCTGCCATAGGAACGAATTTTAAGATTAAGTACGAAAATTATTGTTGTTTTTAGAGATAAGTCATTCAAACTCACAGATTCAGAATTTGTAATTTAGTTTAAATCGGTTCACTAGATCACATAGATGTAATACGAACAATTAGTCAAAAAGTTAATGCCGCATCATCACACCTTCGGCATGACTAACGTAGCGCATATACGTATGACCTATCGGAAAGCCAGGGCACAGGGTATTCTACAGTCGAGCACACTCGACTCAGCATGACTGTTGCTGCGGCGGCGGCTGCGGCGGCGGGAGGCATGCCGCTGTTGGCGGGGCAAGAGCTGGCGCCAAAGGACTCGAACAGCACGACGGCTAGCGCCAGCAGCACTGTCTCATCGGATGATGGGGAGCGTTGGTATATCTGCGATTATGGGGCATGTGGCCTGAAGTTTAAGTATAAATCACGAATGGAAGTGCATCGTGTGGTGCACAGCAAGGAACGTCGGTTCAACTGTGATATGTGCAGCGCCTCCTTCAAGCAGTCCTGCAATCTGTCAACGCATCGCAAGCAGAAGCACTCGATGCGGGGCATCAAGAGCGAATTATTGCCGCAGCGCTTCTAGGAACCTAGCTCGGAGAGCTCTGGTCGCTAAACGCTATCCAGCTTATCGGCCTATCAGTTTATCAGCTCGAATGGGCAGTGCAAGTTTTTTAGTGCGTAGTTGTAACTATCTCCTTCCTCTCCTCCCCCTCCCCCTCTCCCTCACTTCCCTGTCCAATATGTTAATAATTTTTTTAGTTTTTGCAAAATCGTTTCTCTTAATTTTACCCTCAATGTTATAAATATCGATTCAAGTTACTACTTTGATACATATGCATATATATTCAATGTATTTTACGCATAGTGTTAGTTGCCTACCTTATCTTCTCCTCCCCTTCCCCCTCCTCCTACTCCTCAACACTAGACGTTTAGGCAGTGTAAATGTTTAAGTGAGGTTATGTTAACTTCAACGGGCATGCATTAATACGAGCATACAAACATACATACAGATATGTATACCTATGTTACGCGATCTAGATGTATATGGAATTTTTATGAAGTAGTTGAGAAGAATCGGGAAAGAGAGTTACCGTTAATTTAAGCCACGTATTACTGTAAGAAGCCATCTTAAAAACCAGTTTCAAAACCGTTAGCCAGCTGTTAGCAATTGCATATTAAATACATACATACCTATATACATATTTCAACCAGAAAATCAATCTAACAAATACAGCAAAAATACATACCTTAGAGATTGTTCAGCTAAAAAGTCAATGGTTTTTTGTAATTATTTTATTTATTTGTTATTGGGTTTGTATATGGGTCTCTTTCGGACTCGGACGTAGGTGTTTAAATAAAAGGCTTCATTCCAAGAAAAAATGTACTTTTAGAAATTTTGTAATATTACCCAAATTTCAAGTTACAGCCTGTGAAGACTGTGAATACAAATTTTGTTTACAATTTTTGAGTTTCACATTATGGGGCATGTGTCTAATTTATATACGCTGGTTTATGTCTACATTTCATTGTCATTAATTTAGCACGCAGTAAATAAAATTCTGAAAAATACTGATTCACCAACTCGCCTGATTTGCCTGGTTCATGTATCGGCTGCAATAATTTTGTTATGATCCGACTTGACTATCGCAACCAGATATCGATTCGCCGGCTAGCTATCGGCATTACCCAGGGATGAGTAAGACCTCGATATCTGGCGAGTCGGGTAACAATAATTTATATTTTTATTTTCGGAAAAAGTACTCGGACTGGTTTCACAACGAATCTAAATTTTCTGACACACCAATTCGCCTGGCTCATGTATCGGCTGCTATAATTTACACCATGTAATAAAATCTCATCAAGTCAAATAGGGGGAAGTCAAAGTTTGCCGCAATAGATTCGAAAAAATATGTTCGAAATTTAATTGGAAACCTTATGTTTATCTTCGAAAGAGATAATCAGACATCGGTAAACATCTCAAGCAACAAAAGCACTGGTAAACATCAATATTTTTGTATTAAGCTAAGCAACATATATATATATATTTTTTTTTTTTAGTATTTTGTTGTTGTGTTAATTATAAATATAGTTTGTAACTGAATGTATCTTAAGTATGTTTTATATTTATTCTTATTATGATTTTTAATATAAGATTATACATTTTTTATTTCCAAAACGGATCTCCCAATAATTATAGGTAACGGGTTATCCATTATGTTGGACCACTAGTCAAAAGTAGCGGATTCAACCGCAAATAAATACAGTCGAGGTATCCCAGTCCGTATTGAAACTGATGACAATCTTACTGAAACACACGAAGTGTGGGCAGAAGTGTTTGACCTATGCCTCTCGCACTTTAACCCTGCGTTGGCCCATAGGCGGTCCTATGCCTATCGCACTTTAACCCTGCGTTGGCCAAAAGGCGGTCCTATGCCTTTGCGTTCTGCAGAACGCACTATAAAGTGGTCCCTCGCAGTCGGCAGGGCCCGTCTTCCTCTGTATTGGGATCGTTTTTTTTTGGGGTGGCTTAGTAATATTTCCAATTGTCTTAATGTAAGATGGTAAGTTAGTGTGTTGTGGTTTCTTTTGCGCCCGTCTTGGTTGGCGAAGGACTCTAAATGGTCGAATTTGTTTTGTAGCTTATTAGCTGTAAGTTCGGAACTTGGTAGATTTTCAGCACTTAGCAGTTCTTTCAGCTTAGCAATGTCTCGTTTTGCTCGAAATATAACGCGACTGCGTCTGGTTTTTGGCATTTTATAAAGAATCTTTTTTTTTAGCACTACCGTGCAACGAATTTCTTTCACAAATCACACTGTTCACTCAGTCTTATGTCCTTGTCCTGGATTCTCCTGTTCCCTGAGACTGTCATCTTGAATTTTTCTCTATGTTGATACTGGATACTCGATGTTACTGGAACTGTCCTGGTTCCACAGGAACCATGTCACGGTCGCCATGTTAAGTTGTTAAGGTGACGCCTTATATGCTGGTATATGTACATATTTACTTATGCACTCGTGCGAGAGAGAGAGAGAGAGAGAGAGGCATGTGCCCAGCTTTGGTCAACTGCGCCGTCGCGACGGCATGGGAACGCTGCACTATATTATAGGTATACACCCTTAGAAGTATTCTGGAAAAGTGGGCGTGTCACCACCCCTGCGACCAACTTATGAAATAAGTTGTTATTCTTAGAGAAACCTCAGCGAAACTTACAGGGATTGGGAATTTGGTTTAAATCTGTCGGTTCACTAGATCATATAGATATATGACGATCAATTAGTCGAAAATTTATAAATTATAAAATATTTTTTCAAAAAAATTGATTACTTCTGTTATATAATCATGCTTTTGCTTGTAACTTCAAAATTATTGGCCGGACAAATGGAAAACGGTTTTGTTTTAAAGGTATTTAATTTATTTTAAGAAAAAAGCACTTTTCATATTTATACCCGTGCCCATTGAAAATGGTCAAAAAGGGTATAATGGTTTTGTGCAATGTATGTAACAGGCAAAAGGAAGCATCTCCGACCCTATAAAGTATATATATTCTTGATCAGCATCAATAGCCGAGTCGATTGAGCCATGTCCGTCTGTCTGTCCGACTGTCCGTCGATTACGATTACGATTTACGATTTACGATTTACTATTTTAATTCAATTAAATACAATTTATTCAGTCGGACCTTTTTCGTTGTTTGAAAGATCTCGACCAAACTAATATGATATCCATTTGGGATGGTCCTATATATCCTGATAAAATTTGGTTCAAATCGGACCACTATATCATAAAGCTGCCATAGGAACGATCAGTCCAAAATCAAGTTTTAGTATGATAAATTTTGTTGTTGTTTGAGGTATCTCAAGCAAATTAACAGAATACGCATTTGGGATGGTATTCTACATCCTGAACAAGTTTGGTTGAAATCTGATATCAAATAGCTGCCATAGGAACGAATTTTAAGATTAAGTACGAAAATTATTGTTGTTTTTAGAGATAAGTCATTCAAACTCACAGATTCAGAATTTGTAATTTAGTTTAAATCGGTTCACTAGATCACATAGATGTAATACGAACAATTAGTCAAAAAGTTAATGCCGCACCATCACACCTTCGGCATGACTAACGTAGCGCATATACGTATGACCTATCGGAAAGCCAGGGCACAGGGTATTCTACAGTCGAGCACACTCGACTCAGCATGACTGTTGCTGCGGCGGCGGCTGCGGCGGCGGGAGGCATGCCGCTGTTGGCGGGGCAAGAGCTGGCGCCAAAGGACTCGAACAGCACGACGGCTAGCGCCAGCAGCACTGTCTCATCGGATGATGGGGAGCGTTGGTATATCTGCGATTATGGGGCATGTGGCCTGAAGTTTAAGTATAAATCACGAATGGAAGTGCATCGTGTGGTGCACAGCAAGGAACGTCGGTTCAACTGTGATATGTGCAGCGCCTCCTTCAAGCAGTCCTGCAATCTGTCAACGCATCGCAAGCAGAAGCACTCGATGCGGGGCATCAAGAGCGAATTATTGCCGCAGCGCTTCTAGGAACCTAGCTCGGAGAGCTCTGGTCGCTAAACGCTATCCAGCTTATCGGCCTATCAGTTTATCAGCTCGAATGGGCAGTGCAAGTTTTTTAGTGCGTAGTTGTAACTATCTCCTTCCTCTCCTCCCCCTCCCCCTCTCCCTCACTTCCCTGTCCAATATGTTAATAATTTTTTTAGTTTTTGCAAAATCGTTTCTCTTAATTTTACCCTCAATGTTATAAATATCGATTCAAGTTACTACTTTGATACATATGCATATATATTCAATGTATTTTACGCATAGTGTTAGTTGCCTACCTTATCTTCTCCTCCCCTTCCCCCTCCTCCTACTCCTCAACACTAGACGTTTAGGCAGTGTAAATGTTTAAGTGAGGTTATGTTAACTTCAACGGGCATGCATTAATACGAGCATACAAACATACATACAGATATGTATACCTATGTTACGCGATCTAGATGTATATGGAATTTTTATGAAGTAGTTGAGAAGAATCGGGAAAGAGAGTTACCGTTAATTTAAGCCACGTATTACTGTAAGAAGCCATCTTAAAAACCAGTTTCAAAACCGTTAGCCAGCTGTTAGCAATTGCATATTAAATACATACATACCTATATACATATTTCAACCAGAAAATCAATCTAACAAATACAGCAAAAATACATACCTTAGAGATTGTTCAGCTAAAAAGTCAATGGTTTTTTGTAATTATTTTATTTATTTGTTATTGGGTTTGTATATGGGTCTCTTTCGGACTCGGACGTAGGTGTTTAAATAAAAGGCTTCATTCCAAGAAAAAATGTACTTTTAGAAATTTTGTAATATTACCCAAATTTCAAGTTACAGCCTGTGAAGACTGTGAATACAAATTTTGTTTACAATTTTTGAGTTTCACATTATGGGGCATGTGTCTAATTTATATACGCTGGTTTATGTCTACATTTCATTGTCATTAATTTAGCACGCAGTAAATAAAATTCTGAAAAATACTGATTCACCAACTCGCCTGATTTGCCTGGTTCATGTATCGGCTGCAATAATTTTGTTATGATCCGACTTGACTATCGCAACCAGATATCGATTCGCCGGCTAGCTATCGGCATTACCCAGGGATGAGTAAGACCTCGATATCTGGCGAGTCGGGTAACAATAATTTATATTTTTATTTTCGGAAAAAGTACTCGGACTGGTTTCACAACGAATCTAAATTTTCTGACACACCAATTCGCCTGGCTCATGTATCGGCTGCTATAATTTACACCATGTAATAAAATCTCATCAAGTCAAATAGGGGGAAGTCAAAGTTTGCCGCAATAGATTCGAAAAAATATGTTCGAAATTTAATTGGAAACCTTATGTTTATCTTCGAAAGAGATAATCAGACATCGGTAAACATCTCAAGCAACAAAAGCACTGGTAAACATCAATATTTTTGTATTAAGCTAAGCAACATATATATATATATTTTTTTTTTTTAGTATTTTGTTGTTGTGTTAATTATAAATATAGTTTGTAACTGAATGTATCTTAAGTATGTTTTATATTTATTCTTATTATGATTTTTAATATAAGATTATACATTTTTTATTTCCAAAACGGATCTCCCAATAATTATAGGTAACGGGTTATCCATTATGTTGGACCACTAGTCAAAAGTAGCGGATTCAACCGCAAATAAATACAGTCGAGGTATCCCAGTCCGTATTGAAACTGATGACAATCTTACTGAAACACACGAAGTGTGGGCAGAAGTGTTTGACCTATGCCTCTCGCACTTTAACCCTGCGTTGGCCCATAGGCGGTCCTATGCCTATCGCACTTTAACCCTGCGTTGGCCAAAAGGCGGTCCTATGCCTTTGCGTTCTGCAGAACGCACTATAAAGTGGTCCCTCGCAGTCGGCAGGGCCCGTCTTCCTCTGTATTGGGATCGTTTTTTTTTGGGGTGGCTTAGTAATATTTCCAATTGTCTTAATGTAAGATGGTAAGTTAGTGTGTTGTGGTTTCTTTTGCGCCCGTCTTGGTTGGCGAAGGACTCTAAATGGTCGAATTTGTTTTGTAGCTTATTAGCTGTAAGTTCGGAACTTGGTAGATTTTCAGCACTTAGCAGTTCTTTCAGCTTAGCAATGTCTCGTTTTGCTCGAAATATAACGCGACTGCGTCTGGTTTTTGGCATTTTATAAAGAATCTTTTTTTTTAGCACTACCGTGCAACGAATTTCTTTCACAAATCACACTGTTCACTCAGTCTTATGTCCTTGTCCTGGATTCTCCTGTTCCCTGAGACTGTCATCTTGAATTTTTCTCTATGTTGATACTGGATACTCGATGTTACTGGAACTGTCCTGGTTCCACAGGAACCATGTCACGGTCGCCATGTTAAGTTGTTAAGGTGACGCCTTATATGCTGGTATATGTACATATTTACTTATGCACTCGTGCGAGAGAGAGAGAGAGAGAGAGAGGCATGTGCCCAGCTTTGGTCAACTGCGCCGTCGCGACGGCATGGGAACGCTGCACTATATTATAGGTATACACCCTTAGAAGTATTCTGGAAAAGTGGGCGTGTCACCACCCCTGCGACCAACTTATGAAATAAGTTGTTATTCTTAGAGAAACCTCAGCGAAACTTACAGGGATTGGGAATTTGGTTTAAATCTGTCGGTTCACTAGATCATATAGATATATGACGATCAATTAGTCGAAAATTTATAAATTATAAAATATTTTTTCAAAAAAATTGATTACTTCTGTTATATAATCATGCTTTTGCTTGTAACTTCAAAATTATTGGCCGGACAAATGGAAAACGGTTTTGTTTTAAAGGTATTTAATTTATTTTAAGAAAAAAGCACTTTTCATATTTATACCCGTGCCCATTGAAAATGGTCAAAAAGGGTATAATGGTTTTGTGCAATGTATGTAACAGGCAAAAGGAAGCATCTCCGACCCTATAAAGTATATATATTCTTGATCAGCATCAATAGCCGAGTCGATTGAGCCATGTCCGTCTGTCTGTCCGACTGTCCGTCAGTCTGAGTGTTTGAGCCAAAGGATCTCAGAGGCTATAAAAGCTAGAGACTTCAAATTTGGTATGTAGGTTGCTGTATAGCGGGCGCAGATCAAGTTTGTTTTAAATTTTAGATGCCACGCCTCTTTCGCCTGCCAATCGCAAAAAACGATTATCAGACGCGATCTTTAATAAAAACACTTCTTATTAATGACCCTGAAAGTTTCAAAGCGATTGACTATTAAATAGAGAAGATATTTTAAATTTGCTTTTAATTCATATAAATCAAAATCATAGACATAGGCAAGTGCGAACGAGACTGCATATGCACATTTGTTTGTGCAAAAACATAACAGTGAGCACGTGTACGAAGAGTGCGAACGCAAATACGAGCGATAGGCAAAATTATCGATATCATTTGGGTACAATTTCTATCCTATTTTAATATATTAACATGGTTTAAGTTAATACATATTTACGATTGTGTTAAAATATATGTATGTAGATATTAGAATGCATTGCAAAAAGCGATATGTATAAATGCCACTTTATAATTTTGCACCTCGACAAAAGCTGAGTGCTATGCAATCTCCTGCAGGAGAGACGACAGATCATTTTACAACACTGAAATCTCTGAATTATGTTTAATAATAAGCCAGTAAGCTCGCACATATGTTCAATAGGTTTTCATTTATTATCATTGTATTTAACAAGTCCTGCAAAAAGAATCACAAATATTAAAGCATTGCATTTAAATTTAAATTCCGCGCGCAATGCAGCAGCCTTTAACAGCTGATTTCGATGATTAAGAAGAGTAGGAGAGATTATTTGGTGTTGCCGTACTTCAACAAGCTGAGCAAATTTTAGTTGATGGCTACTCTTGGCATGAGCAACATAGATTTCAGCGATTACGATTACGATTACGATTTACGATTTACGATTTACTATTTTAATTCAATTAAATACAATTTATTCAGTCGGACCTTTTTCGTTGTTTGAAAGATCTCGACCAAACTAATATGATATCCATTTGGGATGGTCCTATATATCCTGATAAAATTTGGTTCAAATCGGACCACTATATCATAAAGCTGCCATAGGAACGATCAGTCCAAAATCAAGTTTTAGTATGATAAATTTTGTTGTTGTTTGAGGTATCTCAAGCAAATTAACAGAATACGCATTTGGGATGGTATTCTACATCCTGAACAAGTTTGGTTGAAATCTGATATCAAATAGCTGCCATAGGAACGAATTTTAAGATTAAGTACGAAAATTATTGTTGTTTTTAGAGATAAGTCATTCAAACTCACAGATTCAGAATTTGTAATTTGGTTTAAATCGGTTCACTAGATCACATAGATGTAATACGAACAATTAGTCAAAAAGTTAATGCCGCATCATCACACCTTCGGCATGACTAACGTAGCGCATATACGTATGACCTATCGGAAAGCCAGGGCACAGGGTATTCTACAGTCGAGCACACTCGACTCAGCATGACTGTTGCTGCGGCGGCGGCTGCGGCGGCGGGAGGCATGCCGCTGTTGGCGGGGCAAGAGCTGGCGCCAAAGGACTCGAACAGCACGACGGCTAGCGCCAGCAGCACTGTCTCATCGGATGATGGGGAGCGTTGGTATATCTGCGATTATGGGGCATGTGGCCTGAAGTTTAAGTATAAATCACGAATGGAAGTGCATCGTGTGGTGCACAGCAAGGAACGTCGGTTCAACTGTGATATGTGCAGCGCCTCCTTCAAGCAGTCCTGCAA
Source organism: Drosophila rellima (assembly GCA_035043635.1). Classification (NCBI taxonomy): domain Eukaryota; kingdom Metazoa; phylum Arthropoda; class Insecta; order Diptera; family Drosophilidae; genus Drosophila; species Drosophila rellima. The sequence goes on along the minus strand of JAWNMV010000258.1, from coordinate 61,946 downwards.
TCTGTCAACGCATCGCAAGCAGAAGCACTCGATGCGGGGCATCAAGAGCGAATTATTGCCGCAGCGCTTCTAGGAACCTAGCTCGGAGAGCTCTGGTCGCTAAACGCTATCCAGCTTATCGGCCTATCAGTTTATCAGCTCGAATGGGCAGTGCAAGTTTTTTAGTGCGTAGTTGTAACTATCTCCTTCCTCTCCTCCCCCTCCCCCTCTCCCTCACTTCCCTGTCCAATATGTTAATAATTTTTTTAGTTTTTGCAAAATCGTTTCTCTTAATTTTACCCTCAATGTTATAAATATCGATTCAAGTTACTACTTTGATACATATGCATATATATTCAATGTATTTTACGCATAGTGTTAGTTGCCTACCTTATCTTCTCCTCCCCTTCCCCCTCCTCCTACTTCTCAACACTAGACGTTTAGGCAGTGTAAATGTTTAAGTGAGGTTATGTTAACTTCAACGGGCATGCATTAATACGAGCATACAAACATACATACAGATATGTATACCTATGTTACGCGATCTAGATGTATATGGAATTTTTATGAAGTAGTTGAGAAGAATCGGGAAAGAGAGTTACCGTTAATTTAAGCCACGTATTACTGTAAGAAGCCATCTTAAAAACCAGTTTCAAAACCGTTAGCCAGTTGTTAGCAATTGCATATTAAATACATACATACCTATATACATATTTCAACCAGAAAATCAATCTAACAAATACAGCAAAAATACATACCTTAGAGATTGTTCAGCTAAAAAGTCAATGGTTTTTTGTAATTATTTTATTTATTTGTTATTGGGTTTGTATATGGGTCTCTTTCGGACTCGGACGTAGGTGTTTAAATAAAAGGCTTCATTCCAAGAAAAAATGTACTTTTAGAAATTTTGTAATATTACCCAAATTTCAAGTTACAGCCTGTGAAGACTGTGAATACAAATTTTGTTTACAATTTTTGAGTTTCACATTATGGGGCATGTGTCTAATTTATATACGCTGGTATATGTCTACATTTCATTGTCATTAATTTAGCACGCAGTAAATAAAATTCTGAAAAATACTGATTCACCAACTCGCCTGATTTGCCTGGTTCATGTATCGGCTGCAATAATTTTGTTATGATCCGACTTGACTATCGCAACCAGATATCGATTCGCCGGCTAGCTATCGGCATTACCCAGGGATGAGTAAGACCTCGATATCTGGCGAGTCGGGTAACAATAATTTATATTTTTATTTTCGGAAAAAGTACTCGGACTGGTTTCACAACGAATCTAAATTTTCTGACACACCAATTCGCCTGGCTCATGTATCGGCTGCTATAATTTACACCATGTAATAAAATCTCATCAAGTCAAATAGGGGGAAGTCAAAGTTTGCCGCAATAGATTCGAAAAAATATGTTCGAAATTTAATTGGAAACCTTATGTTTATCTTCGAAAGAGATAATCAGACATCGGTAAACATCTCAAGCAACAAAAGCACTGGTAAACATCAATATTTTTGTATTAAGCTAAGCAACATATATATATATATTTTTTTTTTTTAGTATTTTGTTGTTGTGTTAATTATAAATATAGTTTGTAACTGAATGTATCTTAAGTATGTTTTATATTTATTCTTATTATGATTTTTAATATAAGATTATACATTTTTTATTTCCAAAACGGATCTCCCAATAATTATAGGTAACGGGTTATCCATTATGTTGGACCACTAGTCAAAAGTAGCGGATTCAACCGCAAATAAATACAGTCGAGGTATTCCAGTCCGTATTGAAACTGATGACAATCTTACTGAAACACACGAAGTGTGGGCAGAAGTGTTTGACCTATGCCTCTCGCACTTTAACCCTGCGTTGGCCCATAGGCGGTCCTATGCCTATCGCACTTTAACCCTGCGTTGGCCAAAAGGCGGTCCTATGCCTTTGCGTTCTGCAGAACGCACTATAAAGTGGTCCCTCGCAGTCGGCAGGGCCCGTCTTCCTCTGTATTGGGATCGTTTTTTTTTGGGGTGGCTTAGTAATATTTCCAATTGTCTTAATGTAAGATGGTAAGTTAGTGTGTTGTGGTTTCTTTTGCGCCCGTCTTGGTTGGCGAAGGACTCTAAATGGTCGAATTTGTTTTGTAGCTTATTAGCTGTAAGTTCGGAACTTGGTAGATTTTCAGCACTTAGCAGTTCTTTCAGCTTAGCAATGTCTCGTTTTGCTCGAAATATAACGCGACTGCGTCTGGTTTTTGGCATTTTATAATGAATCTTTTTTTTTAGCACTACCGTGCAACGAATTTCTTTCACAAATCACACTGTTCACTCAGTCTTATGTCCTTGTCCTGGATTCTCCTGTTCCCTGAGACTGTCATCTTGAATTTTTCTCCATGTTGATACTGGATACTCGATGTTACTGGAACTGTCCTGGTTCCACAGGAACCATGTCACGGTCGCCATGTTAAGTTGTTAAGGTGACGCCTTATATGCTGGTATATGTACATATTTACTTATGCACTCGTGCGAGAGAGAGAGAGAGAGAGAGAGGCATGTGCCCAGCTTTGGTCAACTGCGCCGTCGCGACGGCATGGGAACGCTGCACTATATTATATGTATACACCCTTAGAAGTATTCTGGAAAAGTGGGCGTGTCACCACCCCTGCGACCAACGGTGTCCAGTAAGTTTTTGATATCTTTTTCAAATAACAAGTTTTAAACTTATATACTATAAGCATTATGAAGATAGTTTAGTTGTTAGATTTAGAAAGTTGTAAGCCCTCTTATATAAAGCATAAAATTAAAAAAAAAATTGGGGGCAGGGGAGTTGACACGCTCCTAAAAAATTAATTTTCTCAAAAAGAGAATTAAGTTACAGATAGCACTTGATAACAATTTGCTTAAACTCATTGCAAAGTTTAACTTTCCTTTGAAAAATCAGATATTGATACCACTTCCTAAATACACAAATGATTAAAAAGACAAGTACAGAAACAACAACATATAAGCAGCAACACGTTTTATAAATCCAAACAGTTAATATCCAATGGAAATTTGAATATTTAAAATTATTTTCTATGCTCTGTTTCATATTGGAAATGCACCTAAAATTTACACTTAATGAAAGCATGCGGTCATCGGTTGCAACAGCTGACTTTAACAGCTAATATTTTAACGTTGGACTGTTATGTTAACATTTCTGGTATGTAACATAACAGTTTGATGTGTTTATAATGGGTTAGCATTGAAAATTCAGTAGCTGAAAATATTTTGGACGCTCAAAATGTTCAATGTTTTGATGTCTGACTTACTTTTTATTTATTTATTTAATGTCAGGCTAAAACCAGTCGACACAACAATTTAATCACTGATTACGGCAGTCTGCGATAGTGACGAAATCATCACGAAGGGTGCGAAACGCGACTAGCAATATACACAGGAAGAATGAAAAATTCGCAACGACTATCCCATCGGATCGAGTTATATACCGATCGAAAAAAACAAAAAAGCATACTTAGACTTTTAGAAACTCACCTGGTTCGTAAGATAATCAGGTAATCAGGCCGTTGGAGACTTTTGGTAAAATTATTTTCTACAATTCTTATTAAAAATACGCGTCGAATGACACCTCAATCATAATCCATTCAGTGGTTAAAAAAATAATTAAATTTAAAATTTTTAGTGGCCTTCCCGAACTGAGATAAAAATGCAGTTTGTCTGTTTCTCTGATTAGCATAGTACTGACAGTTAAAAAAAGGCCTCGTAGAAACCTGAACTCCATATAAAAAAAAAACGCTGGCGTAATGTGAAGAAGACGAACTTGACATTTAGCTCCGCTAGTAGATCCTGAGACTCGATAAAAACGGAGTTGCCAGATAAGCAACTGGCGTTGTCGAGCACTGTTTGACAGGCCTTGAAGAACATCGTACTGTTTAGAGTTTTACTAGGTATATAGCAGAGAAATGTCCGGCACACAAATGAAAACGAAGACGAATGCATGAATTTTGTGAATAATATTAGTTGATTATAAGCAAGAACGTAAACTGAAATTGTTTTTGTGAACATAAATTGAATAATTTTGTTTTTTTTTGTAATAATGCAAATGGAGAATCTACATTAGAGAATGGGTGCACCTAATACTTGCTGAGCTTGCGTGCCATAACATATTTCTCCTATATTAACATTAATTGACATTTTCCATTGCCTATTCCCCTCTCTTTTTACCAAAATCAGCTTTGCATGTTCAAATTTAAAACAGACTACAGTTGAAGTATAGAGTTACCACTCAACCTTTTGTTATTTGTTCGTGTTGCATTGGCAACACTACCTTTCTGCTCGTAGACAGAAAAAGATTGAGCATTTTACGCCGCTAAAAATTGTTTAAGTTTGAGTACTAAGCTTTAAGCTCATACATATTTACGATTGTTGAAAAATATATGTATGTAGATAATTGTATGCATTGCAAAATGCCATATGATGGCACTTTATATTTTAAAATTCACCTTGATAAAAGCTGAGTGCTGTGCATTCTGCTGCAGGAAAGACATCAGTTAGTTTTTACAGCACTGAAAACACTGAAATGATAATTCTATAAAAAACCTCTCTTCCAGGAAAAACTCTAGTGACGAAAACATTTGCAAGCCCCAAAATTTGTGATAACCAATTTTGTGACGAATGGAATTAAATTCTATATAAGACTTATTCTTTAAAAATAAGTTTGGCATTCGGCATTTTGCCTCTCAAAGAGGTTTTTTTTCAGAAGATATCAGACATTTTTGTAATTGCCTATACCCTGCCTAACTACCATGAAAAAAAATAATAAAGAGAATAAGAACACATTAAATCAAAATGCGTTTTAGGAAGACTCTAAAAGTGAAACTCATTTGAATAAATTAAATACGGCCTTCATGCAAAACCAAAACTAACTGTCAGGCAGCACTGGTTATCTCTAGCTCTGGCTGCTACGACACTTTGTTGTTGCAGTCTTCTATCTATTCTAAGTCAAATGTGTATATTCAGTTAACAATAATAATAATGAATAATTAATTAATATCGACTTATTTTAAACAATTCATTAATCACAAAATAAATAAAATTAATATTTCGTTTGAATAAATGAAAGTCCTCATTGTCACATTACAAATCTTAGCTATCTGGCAGCACTGGTAATTTCCGCAGTGAACATGCATGTACTAAGCAAGCAATGTAAAGGTATACATAGTTAACAGGTAATATCTTGCCGAAACGAATTTTCAGAGATATGTTTTATATGTCAAAAAACGCGGAATTCAACTACCTATAAAATATGACATCATTTAAAGTGATTTGAGATGTGGTTTTTTTTAAACCGCCAAAAAAGTCTATTTTTACCTTTAGCTTTTTACCTATGTACTCCAAAAAGTCGTAAAACAAAAGTTTCTATATTTTTTAACAAGAATAAGTCCTCATTCAAACATTTAAGCCATATCAACGATTTGATCCAGGCAGACAAACTGACTTTTCATCTCATTTTGGGAAGGCAACTAAAAATTTCAAATTTAATTATCTTTTGAGCCACTAGACGGAGTCTTATGATTGAGGTGTCATTCGACACCGTAATTTTAATAAGATTTGTAGAAAATTACAAAACTTTACCAAGAGGCTCCAACGGCCCCATTTGTTGCAATTATCTTAATTTCGCCCCTCCCACTTACACCTGATAATCTCACGAACCAGGTGAGTTTCTAAAAGTCTAAGTATGCTCTTTTGTTAGTTATAACTATACCTTTCGATCGGAATATTTTGATCCGATCGGACAGTCGTTGCAGATTTTCCATTCTTTCTGTGTATATTGCCAGTCGCCTTTTGTGATATATTTAATATTTAATATGTATATTAGCTCACACATATGTATATTTAATAAATTTTCATTTAATATCATTGCATTTAAGTACTTAACAGTTCCTGCAAAAAAAATCACAAATATAAAGGCATTGCATTCAAATTTAAATATCGCGCTCAATGCAGCAGCCTTTAACAGCTGATTTCGATGATAGAGAAGAGTGGTTTAGATAATTTGGTGTTGCCCGACTTTAACAAGCTGAGCAAAAATTGAGTTGGTGGCTACTCTTGGCATGAGCAAGTTTTAGCACTAAAAACTTGTTTGTTGCTTGAGATATCTCTACCAAACTGACAAAATATCCATCCTGGATGGTATTATACATCCTGACCAAAATTTGGTTAAAATCGGACCACTTTATCATATAGCTGACATAGGAACGATCAGTCGAAAATTAAGATTTAGTATTAAATTGTTGCTGTTTTTTGAGATAACTCAGCCAAATTTACAGATTGGAAATTGGTTTAGATCTCTCGGTTCACGCGAAGCGATTGCTATTGCTATAGTTAATGACGCGATAAAACTACAGGCAGAGCAGAGCAAATACTTTTTCATTTTCGGCTATGGCTCTGTTACTGCTCTGTTCAGAGTGAGAGCGGCAGCGAAGGCATAGCAATACTTTTATAGCTCTTGCTGCTTCGGAGTAGTAAATGCGAACGTTGTCTTAGATCCTTTCGTTCATACGGGCAGACGGACAAGGGTATATCGACTCGGCTGTTGATGCTGATCAAGAATATATATACTTTATGGGGTCTGCCACGCCTCCTACTGCCCGTTAAATACTTTTAGAAAACTTAATATACCCGCACAGGGTATAAAAAGTAAAAAAAATCGTTTGATGTACCAACAAATCACTGCGGACGGCAGTCCGCGCTATTGACGAAAGCATCACGAAGGGTGCGAAAGGCGACTAGCAATATATACAGGCAGAATGGAAAATTTGCTAGTACTGTCCGATCAGGTCGAGCTATATACCTAGATATAGCTCTAACTAACAAAAGTGCATACTAAGACTTTTGGAAGATAAACAGGTGTAAATGGGAGGGGCGAAATTTAAATGATTGCAGCAAATGGGGCCGTTAGAGCCTTTTGGTAAATTTTTTTAATTTTCTACGATTCTTGTCAAAAATACGCGTCAAATGACACCATTGTCGGCAAAATATTACGTATTGCCTGACTATCTTAATTCCTTAGCATTTAATGATGGCAGCAGCAACAATACAACCATTGCAAGCAGTGCAAGCGGTGCACAATAGAGCCCACAGCTGACAGCTTTTGTTTCAGTGATGCTAGATAGTCTGTTTTTGTTTTGCAAGAAGGCGGTATTTAATTTATTCAAATGAGCTGGACTTGTTGAGTCTTCCTGCAACGCATTTTGACTAAATATGTTCCTATTCTCTTAATTATTTTTATACCCGTGCCCATTGAAAATGGTCAAAAAGGGTATAATGGTTTTGTGCAATGTATGTAACAGGCAGAAGGAAGCATCTCCGATCCTATAAAGTATATATATTCTTGATCAGCATCAATAGCCGAGTCGATTAAGCCATGTCCGTCTGTCTGTCCGTCTGTCCGAGTGTTTGAGCCAAAGGATCTCAGAGACTATAAAAGCTAGAGACTTCAAATTTGGTATGTAAGTTGCTGGATAGCGGGCGCAGATCAAGTTTGTTTTAAATTTTAGATGCCACGCCTCTTTCGCCTGCCAATCGCAAACAACGATTATTAGACGCGATCTTTAATAAAAACACTTCTTATTAAACAGGAAGATAAGAAGTAAGCCAATTTAATGACCCTGAAAGTTTCAAAGCGATTGGCTATTAAATAAAGAAGATATTTCAAATTTGCTTTTAATTCACATAAATCAAAATCATAGACATAGGCAAGTGCGAGCGAGACAGCATATGCACATTTGTTTGTGCAAAAACATAACAGTGAGCACGTGTACGAAGAGTGCGAACGCAAACACGAGCGATAGGCAAAATTATCGATATCATTTGGGTACAATTTCTATCCTATTTTAATATATTAACATGGTTTAAGTTAATACATATTTACGATTGTGATAAAATATATGTATGTAGATATTAAAATGCATTGCAAAAAGCGACACTTTATAATTTCGCACCTCGACAAAAGCTGAGTTTTATGCGATCTCCTGCAGGAGAGACGACAGATCATTTTACAACACTGAAATCTCTGAATTAATAATAATTATTATGTTTAATAATAAGCTAGTAAGCTCGCACATATGTTCAATAGGTTTTCATTTATTATCATTGTATTTATATGCTTAACAAGTCCTGGAAAAAGAATCACAAATATTAAAGCATTGCATTTAAATTTAAATTCCGCGCGCAATGCAGCAGCCTTTAACAGCTGATTTCGATGATTAAGAAGAGTAGGAGAGATTATTTGGTGTTGCCGTACTTCAACAAGCTGAGCAAATTTTAGTTGATGGCTACTCTTGACATGAGCAACATCGATTTCAGCGATTACGATTACGATTACGATTTACTATTTTAATTAGATTAAATAAAATTTATTCAATCGAGCACACTCGACTGTAGCCGAAGCCCCCTTGTTTATACCCTGTGCCCATTGAAAATGGTCAAAAAGGGTATAATGGTTTTTTGCAATGTATGTAACAGGCAGAAGGAAGCATCTCCGACCCTATAAGTATGTATATTCTTGATCAGTATCAATAGCCGAGTCGATTGAGCCATGTCCGTCTGTCTGTCCGAATGTCCGTGTGTTTGCGCCAAAGGATCTCAGAGACTATAAGAGCTAGAGACTTCAAACTTGGTATGTAAGTTCCTGGATAGCAGGCGCAGATCAAGTTTGTTTTAAAATTTGGATCGGACCTCTATATCATATAGCTGCAATAGGAACGATCAGTCCAAAGTCAAGTTTTAGTATGAAAAACTTTTTTGTTGTTTGAAATATCTCGACAAAACTGTCAGGATATTCATTTGGGATGGTCCTATACATCCTGATCCAATTTGGTTGAAATCGGAGAACTATATCATAGGTCGAGCACACTCGACTGTAGCCGCACCTCCTCGCGAGCGAAGCGAGCTGGGGGTAGGCGAGCGAAACGAGCATGGTACTTAGGCTTGTTACAGGCAAATTCAAAAACGTCTGATATCTTCCAAAAAAAACCTCTTTACGAGGTAAAATTCTAGTGACGAAAACATTTCCATGCCCCAAAATTTCAGATATCCAATTTTGTGACGAACGATATTAAACTGAATACATAACTTATTCTTAAAAAAAAATTTGGCTTTCGGCACATTGCGCAATAAAGTCCTCATCCTTCTTACCTAAAAAAAACAACCGTTTTGCGCAGTGCCGAATGCCAAACTTTTTTTATAAGAATAAGTTATATATTTAATTTAATATCGTTCGTCACAAAATTGGATATTAGAAATTTTGGGGCAAGGAAATGTTTTCGTCACAAGAATTTTACCTCGTAAAGAGATATTTTTTTAGAAGATAAAAGTCATACCAGTGTTTTTACAAATGTACTAAATATGACAATTGTGCGTAAAGGTTCGTGACTTGCAACCCTCGAGAAACGATTCGTAGAGAAGCACACAACCATGCTTATATATGTAAATGTCCTTTGATGTCTAAATATATTTGTAGGTATATTGTAATGTATACATATACATACATATGAACATAAAATGTAGGTTTATGTTAGGGTCAATGTGTGCTTATGAATGTACATACATACATACATGCATATGTACATACATATATGTAAAAAAATTTGTAAATTCATACCTTTGTATTTGTATATTTATGCGTGTTGTCAATTTTTTCATTTTAAACACAAATTTGTTTCGTTAAGGTAGAGCTAACGAGTATTTGATCACAATTCATATTTATTAATACCAATTAAAAATGATTGAAAATTTAGGAAGTAGTCCTCGTAACACCAGCAAACAGCAAACAATTAATACAATCCCGAACACAAACATGGACAAGCCGTAGTCAATCTACTATTCAACACTTGAGTTCTGCCGTCCTCCCAGATAAAAGAAATATTTGCTGGAGTCGGCGTCTGCGCAGTGTCATTCGCTTGTAACGGGTCGATTATAACTGTAACGGGGCAGCAACGGCAAATCAATTGTGGAGAAAGTGAGATTTCAATCAACGGAAATTAAAAATGGGCGCCACGGCCTCGTGCAAAAAATCCGATAGCCTGAAATATCCTGAGCCTGATGATACGGTATATCGTAAATGCCAAGAATTAAAGGCAAGTTTGGCAAAGTAATTTTGCATAACCTATAGTGTTCAGAATGTTTATAAATATAACTTAACCAGATGGAACGCTGGATTCAGATGCACTACCAAATTAAGCAACGGGATCAAGCGCTGGCGATTGCCCGTCAACGGGAGCTCTTCTACTGGCTAAGCGGCTTTTACATAAGCGCATTATACGGCTGTGCTAATTATTTCCAGCGGGTGAAGCGAGCCTCAGCGTTGGCGCCACTGCTGCCTTTAACTTTTTTAATGGGATACTATACAGACTGGGCCTATGGCAGTAAGCTGCATCGTATTCAAGGTGATTTGCAAAACATTAAAACAGAATTAGCCATCTTATTATTATTGTTATTAAGCCGAAGCAAATATGATAATGGAACATGAACAGGAGCTGCTGCATTGGCCAGGTGGACTGCCCACCGTCGCTAGCATTGACGAAGCTCGAGTTGAAATTGAGATGGAAAAGAAAATGCACCCTCACCATATCTAAATGGCGGACTCACTACTTAAAAGCATTTTACAGTCCAGTAAATGTGTAATTAAATGATGATTATGGTAGCACAATCGACCAACTTTAATACTAGTCCATTGGTTCCTACGCATACATAGTAGTACATATGCATGTACATGTCCTATTGTAGGTCCCATAATATAGTTAATTTTTTTGCTATATTTTAGAAAAGGAATTATTTTTAAATAATATGCACCAAAAAAACCGTTAATTTCATATGCACAAGCACTACAGCATCAACAAAAAAATTAGTTTAAAAGGCGCCCAAAAATTATTCCTACACTGTAAATTCAACCTTTACCAAAGCGATCATTTACCGTTTTTTGCGATTCTCTTTTGTAATATTCGTTGCTTTTCCTGAAATTTGCGGAAACTTGAGTCAGATATATTTTCAATAGCGATAAAATTAGAAAAAAATTGGAAGAGGTCAGGATGTTTCTCCCGAAATCCGCAAACTTAACTTTAAACTGAATGTGGAAAATCGGAGTCCTGGCACAATTGGACAGCTTGTCAATAGACTGCATACCACAGGGCAAAGCATTATTAACAAGGGGGCTCCGGCTACAGTCGAGTGTGCTCGACTGTAGAATACCCTGTGCCCTGGCTTTCCGATAGGTCATACGTATATGCGCTACGTTAGGCATGCCGAAGGTGTGATGATGCGGCATTAACTTTTTGACTAATTGTTCGTATTACATCTATGTGATCTAGTGAACAGATTTAAACCAAATTACAAATTCTGAATCTGTGAGTTTGGTTGACTTATCTCTAAAAACAACAATAATTTTCGTACTTTATCTTAAAATTCGTTCCTATGGCAGCTATTTGATATCAGATTTCAACCAAACTGCGTAAATCCCATCCCAAATGCGTAAATGCCAAATGTTAGTTGCTTGAGATACCTCAAACAACAAAAATGTTTATCATACTAAAACTTGATTTTGGACTGATCGTTCATATGGTAGCTATATGATATAGTGGTCCGATTTGAACCAAATTTTATCCTATTAGTTTGGTCGAGATCTTTCAAACAACGAAAAAGTTTATTTTCGACTGATCGTTCCTATGACAGCAATATGATATAGTGGTCCGATTGAATAAATTGTATTTAATTTAATTAAAATAGTAAATCGTAATCGTAATCGTAATCGCTGAAATCGATGTTGCTCATGCCAAGAATAGCCATCAACTAAAATTTGCTCAGCTTGTTGAAGTCCGGCAACACCCAAGAATCTCTCCTACTCTTCTTAATCATCGAAATCAGCTGTTAAAGGCTGCTTCATTGCGCGCGGAATTTAAATTTAAATGCAATGCTTTAATATTTGTGATTCTTTTTCCAGGACTTGTTAAGCATATAAATACAATGATAATAAATGAAAACCTATTGAACATATGTGCGAGCTTACTAGCTTATTATTAAACATAATAATTATTATTAATTCAGAGATTTCAGTGTTGTAAAATGATCTGTCGTCTCTCCTGCAGGAGATCGCATAGCACTCAGCTTTTGTCGAGGTGCGAAATTATAAAGTGGCATTAATACATATCGCTTTTTGCAATGCATTTTAATATCTACATACATATATTCTATCACAATCGTAAATATGTATTAACTTAAACCATGTTAATGTATTAAAATAGGATAGATATTGTACCCAAATGATATCGATAACTTTGCCTTTCGCTCGTGCTTGCGTTCGCACTCTTCGTACACGTGCTCACTGTTCTGTTTTTGCACAAACAAATGTGCAAATGATTTTGTGCTGCTATGATTTTGATTTATGTGAATTAAAAGCAAATTTGAAATATCTTCTCTATTTAATAGTCAATCGCTTTGAAACTTTCAGGGTCATTAAATTGGCTTACTTCTTATCTTCCTGTTTAATAAGAAGTGTTTTTATTAAAGATCGCGTCTAATAATCGTTTTTTGCGATTGGCAGGCGAAAGAGGCGTGGCATCTAAAATTTAAAACAAACTTGATCTGCGCCCGCTATCCAGCAACCTACATACCAAATTTAAAGTCTCTAGCTTTTATAGTCTCTGAGATCCTTTGGCTCAAACACTCGGACAGACAGACGGACATGGCTTAATCGACTCGGCTATTGATACTGATCAAGAATATATATACTTTATGGGGTCGGAGATGCTTCCTTCTGCCTGTTACATACATTGCACAAAACCATTATACCCTTTTTGACCATTTTCAATGGGCACGGGTATAAAAAGTATACTACTACCGGTGCTCTGAGCACAAATCATCGTCAAGCTGGCAGACCAAGCAAATAACCGTCGTCCAAAACCCGAAAATAACCTCAACGATATTGTGCCAAAATGTTCAAGAGGGTAAACAAAAACTGGTTTGTCTCCAGGCTAAACGCAACTGCCTGAACCATGCTGCTATAATGTCCGACTTGTTAGTCAAAAGCCGTTCATTTCAAAGGCTAACAAGAAAAAGAGTCTGATTCTTTCTGGGAAAATGACATATTTAGTGACGAATCAAAATTTAATATTTTTGGGCATGGCGGTTCTTTAAAAGTCTGGCCCAAAGTCTATTAAGCTATGAAGGAAAATAATATTATTTCCACAGTTAAGCATAGTGACGGAAATTTGTATGGTTTGTATGCAGCTAGAGCTAGCTGGCCTTCATCACTGAGAAAATAGATCAGCACGTGTACAAGAAAAATTTGGTTGAATATTTCGCAAGTGCCGCTGAACTATGCCTTGACCCTGCAGGATAATGATCCCAAACACACGACAAATAGTATTCAGGAATGGCCCATTTACAATTGCAAACAGCTTAAGAGCCCACCCAGTCACCAGACTTAAAGTACGCATTAAAAATATTCTTTAAATATGCTGAATTTTTTTTATGTTTAAATAAGTCAACTGTTAACCATATATGTATGAGGCTAAATACTTTATAATTTGAAGTGTACGAAAAAATGTTGGTCTGACTGTATGTATATGGGACTTTCCTGAATTCGTACGACTTTAAAGCAATGCTGTAAACTACCAAAATTTTGATAAGGGTTCGGTTCATAGGCACGAACCACAGAGCAGGATTTAGGTCCGGTTCGCAAACCGGCTTATGTACCCCCTAAACCAACTGTTTTGGTTCGAGCCTTGGCTCAATTTGTTACAAGAAAAATATTTTTATAATCGGGCCTGTTCCGAATTCCGAAAGCGATGGGAATTGCCGCAAATTGAGTTCTTTGCTGTTCCGAAGTCCGAAAATCGACAAGAATTGTCGTTTTCAAAACATGTGCTGTAGAGTCAGAGGAATTATAAGTACATTTACTTTGATATTTAAAGCATTAAAATAAATAAATGAATAATAAAAAAAAACTTTTGGGCGGAGTCAAATGCCAAAATTTTTTTTTTTAAATAAGTTAAATATATAATTTAATATCGTTCGTCGCAAAATTGAATATCAGAAATATTGGGGCATGAAAACGTTTTCGTTACTAGACTTTTACCTCGTGAATTCAGTTAATAATCGGGCCTGTTCCGAATTCCGAAAACGAGTGGAATTGCCGCAAATCGAGTTGTTTGCTGTTCCGAACACCGCAAATCGGCAAGAATTGTCGTTTTCAAAACATGTGCTGTAGAGTCAGCGGAATTAAAAGTAAATGATATTTAACGCATTAAAATAAATTCCTAAAATTTTAAACAGAGAATTCTAATAATGTTGAACATTTTTAGAATTGTTTAACATCACTACTTTAACTGTTTAAAGTTGAAATATACTTTAAAAAAAACTTTTAATGAACATCTACAAAATATTGCATGAAAAACAAAACCGAGTAGCAATGACTAAACCCAGCTGTTCTGAATTCCACTTTAATTTGTATTATCGATACCAACTCTCGCAATCGAAATCTGCTGATAAGGTCGACTTTCTGATATCGAAACATTTTCGAAACCGAGTTTGAAGAGTGAAAACAAGTAAATTTCGGTCAGAATTGGGAACAGCAAATAGAAAAACGTTAATTTTCGTTTCGTTTTTACTTTTTGAAAACGTTTGGAAATCAGAACAGGCCTGAATATCTTTCTGTACTATATTTAGTACTTCCATTGCTCAAATTAGAGCTGGGTCGACCACTTACAATAGTATCGATATATGGAATTTTTATGTTATTTGTACACTATCGATGTTTCGACTTCGATAGTTAATGAAATTAGTTTGCGTTTTCGCTTCACTGTTTTGGCATAAGTGCAAAATTAGTTGGTGTTGACGGCTGGAAATTGTCCAATTATGGACAAATTTTTTAAATCTTTGTTTAGTTATTGATTGTATCGTTTGTTTCAGCGTGGGCAAATGTCTAAGGGTGTCGATAAATGTGGCAATCGATAGGGAACCTGTTTTGGGGCTGGCAACTCCAGCGAAGGAGTGAGATGGCTGGTAGCTGCTGAGCGAGACAAATATAAGTTGTGTGCCCCTCATGCCACTAACCCACACTCGAGAAATGAGTGGAAATGCCCTTCTGCAATTGCAGAGGTGTGTTTTAGAATAGAAATGAGCCATTTTGGATGTGACGAAACCACGTTGCTGCTGCAGAAAGGAATCTGACTATATATACGGTCGAGAGCGGACGTATATCACTCCAAGGCGTCGTAGTGGACATAACCTTGTAGAGAAAAATTAATATTTAATCACGTTTCGCTGATACATAAAGCAAAAATGCGCCAAAATCCAGCCGTTGACAAGTCAAGTGCTTGCGAGCACAGCAGGAGGCAACCGCATAAATCAGCTGCCGACTCAGGAGTATTTTCTTTTGGTTTTTCTGGCCAGCCACAGCCGTAGGCAGAATCCCTACTGTGCCATCAACCGTGCCTGCCAGCCCGAATGAGCAAACGCCCAGGCACGGGCAGCTGTTTGCTTTGGCAGAGAAGTCCTTTCCTTTTTTCCTCGTTTTGCGATCAGCCATCAACACAGTGAACAAGTGCCGGGGAGCTCGCGTCAATAGCCGTCAGGAAAAGCGTTCGCCGCCATCCAGAGTGAGTCCGTTCCATTTGCCCCGCCTCAAGCACGTAGCCGGAAAGCACTCCGTGAACCAAACCTCGAAGCCCCTACGCCCGACCATACAAGCGATAAGGAAATTACCAATTAGTAATAAACGCTTTTATTACGCAAAAACTTGAGCGTTGAACAAAAAAAAATTTAAATACAAAACTTAAACTTAGGAAACCAAATAAAAATGTAAAGAAATCATACAAAAAAAGAAATATTGTTAAAATTAACAATATTACACAAAAATGATATTTAACTGAAAACTCAAATCGTAACGTAATAAAAAAATGAAAGTAAACAAAAAGAAATTAAATGTAATTAGACAGACTACAGTTTAGGAACTAATACACAGTAGAATTTACAAAAAAAATTTAAAATACATACAAAGTATTAAGTATATATATATACATATATACATATATATATGTATATATATATAAACCAAAGAACTATAAACTACGTTCATTTCGCCCCTTACCTACAAAAGAGCTCTTTTAGGCAGGCAAGGTAGCTTTAAACTTACAAACACATACATATTTACGATTTTTAAACAAACAATACTCACTATATATATATATATATATATATATATATATACATTTATTAAATATTCTTCCCACGGCGTCTCCGTAAACAGCAGGTGCACCTTGCAGCACGTGACCTGACACAAAGTTGTGTTGTTCCGGTTTTCCTCAGCTTGCTTCTTGTTGATTATTTTCCAATGTAAATCTTTGTGAAAATTGTTGGTTAGCCCAACTTGGCCAAATATCAGCCTTCGTCGGTTGTCAAGTTTTCCCTCCCCCCTTTCATCTAAATAGACGAAGACGTTCGACCTCAACGCCGTCGGGATCACCTTGTCCATGAGCCTGCATAATTGTTGCGCCGCATTGCAGAGGCCAAATGGCATGTGCCGGAACTAGTACAGTGGCCTCCCTGGGACTGTAAATGCGATATAGGTCCTGCCCTTCTCCTCCAGCTCAATCTGCCAAAATGCGAACTTCAGGTCGACGCTCGAGTTAAAGTGCGTCTCGTCGATCCGCGACAAAATGCCTTCTATGCATGGCAGTGGGTAAGCATCCTCTACCGTTTTAGTTTAAAAATAAAACAACAAAAATTTAGGTAAACTTGATAGGTTTAATATTAAAAAAAAATTTTTTTAAATTGTATACAAGATTATTTAAAATGCTAAAATTAAAACAGAAATAAATACTATTAGTAATAAGCAAAATATATATTTAAATTAAATAAGCCATATCAGTCTGTATTTGCAGTATAATTTTTACAAAGTATGGTACCTGCTTGTGGAAGGGTAAAGCTTTGCCCAAAGTCGATTTCATAGTGCGCATGTTTTCAGTTTCGCTGGCTGTGCTAGCTACGAGCTCTGCCACTCGACTGAAGCGGCCACAAAAATAAAGTCCCTTTGGTCGAAGTGTCCACTCTCAAAATATTTCCTAACCGAGAGTGGACGCTCCGCGAGCAATAACGAATGGCACATTCGTTTGTATGGGATGAGTTCTATATAGGTTATTTGCTTAGTGTTAGTACCCACTCCCTGAGTGTGCCGATTAATGAGCTAGTCGGCGCGGCCCACCGAGAAGACCAGCAGTTCGCACCAAGATGGCCCCCAAACTCAAATGAACAAAGAACTTGTGGTTCCTTGTTAATTGAAATAAAATTAAAAAAATATGATGGTCTGTTGATACAAAATTCGCTCACCTGATGTCTTATGTGGCACTATAGGTGGCCCATAATCGCGCAGTGTGCAGCGTAATTCCGGAGTGCGACGAAACCATTGGCCAAGCCTGATGTGCCTTGTTGAGCGGGAGATTTTTTTTTTTTTATTGAATGGTAGTGGTCGACACGTTCGCATGTTGGCGAATTGTTCGCGACTGGCAACCATAGCCTGGTGGTACTCGTGCAGAATAATATAATTCTGTGATATAAGGTGATATTAGGTTAGGTGTTTGTTTTGTCGTTAGTGTTAGTAATTTTGCA
Organism: Drosophila rellima; assembly: GCA_035043635.1. Taxonomy (NCBI): domain Eukaryota; kingdom Metazoa; phylum Arthropoda; class Insecta; order Diptera; family Drosophilidae; genus Drosophila; species Drosophila rellima. Next base: position 44,301 of record JAWNMV010000258.1, on the reverse strand, counting down.
TACAATACTATTCGTTCTGTCTCCTTCTGTGTTCACATCGGATGCGTGCTGACCTTTGTTTTGTAGAGCATCGGTGACAGGTGACCCAGGGCAATGTAGGATTGTCTCTGCGCCGCATCTGCACCACAGCACGCTCCGATTGTGGCCAGAAGTGAGACAGAAACCGAAAAGCCAGCAATTAGCGCTCTTGAGATGCCGTTTCTCATCCAAGTGAGAAATAGAGCACCTCATAAGTGCTTAAATGCTTGTCTGCTGTTTAAATTGTGCGTAGTAAAGTGTTGGTAAGCCTGTGTTAAGATTTATTTTCTATAACAAAAAAGTTAAATGTATTTTTTTTTGTGTGTTAGCTGTTTTAAGATTTATTTTTTTTTTTTTGTTGTTGTCGAATAGCTGGTATTTATCTGTTTTGTATAATTTATTTATTTATTTTCTAGATTTGTAAGTATTTAGGCAGTATTTATTTTTTTCGTTTTTCATTTCGTTTTGCGTTTGTGGGCGATTAGTTTCTGGTGATGATGGTAGACGAAACAGAATGAAAGCCGAAGGAGCAGCGGGTCTGCCACCACCACGTTCGTCGGGAGGCTTAGCGAGGACTCCGATGAATTTCCGAGGGTTTCCGGAAAGGATGCCTCCGCCAATCGAAGATTTGATGGCGTTTACCAGGGAGTCGGCAAAACAGGACCAGCTTCAGTCTGATTTGCAATTCCCAAAGGAAACGTTTCGCACCTCGTTGCTGTCAGGTATCTGGAATTCTCTCCAGGAGGAGATTCGAGCTGGGCTTATGGAAATGATGAAGCTCATAAACGATGTATATAGGCCGCAAACGGGTGGCTCAAGGAGCGAAGCCTCAGCCGCAATACGTACAGATGTGCAAGGGGCCCGATCCGAGCACAGTAGCCGTGCCCAAACGAACAGAAACGCAGCAGCAAGGATCTCGGCCACCGACCTTGATGTCAGGGCGACCGCCACCATTCCATCAGCCAGAATCAAGCAGCCCGGTTTTCGAGCCCGATCAACAAGCGACAAACTGGAGGAATCCAAATGGCAGGAGTTCGCGGCTAAACGAGAGGAGAGAGGATGAGAACACGTACAACAATGCTCGTGGCCGAACTCACCTGTAGCTGAAGCGATGGAATGTGAAGCTCGACGGCAAAGATTCCATGCACTCGGTCGAGGATTTCATATTCCGGGTCAAGTTCTTGAAGAGGCAATACCAATGCGCTTGGAGGGAGATTCTGCGGGGATTCCACATTCTTTTGGACGGTCGGGCCACGGGCAACGGATCCACGTGTATTCGCGGATGTGAAAATAGACGGACGAGGGATGAAGGCACTGTTGGACACGGGAGCGTCGGTCAGATTGCTGGGACGAGGCTGCCGTGAATTTGTCGAAGAACTGGGATGGCCGGTACAGCCATACGCCTCAATGGTGAGGACAGCTGCAGGGGCCAGTCGTCCAATTTTGGGACGCGTTGTGTTGCCGGTAAAGTATAAAATCAGAACAGAAGAAATCATATTTTATATGTGTCCTGACATATAGCAGGAGCTGTACATTGGGGTCAACTTCTGGAGAGCGTTGAAATCGGTCCTGACGTGCTCGGGGCCCCAACCGATAGCGAGGCAAGTCCCAAGTTTCGGAGGAGACTGTTGTGAATACGAACATAGCGTATTATCGGGACGAAGATGATGTCGAGTCTGATACGGAGATGTGGGACCTGGAAGAGAGGCAGAAGAGTCAGTTGGAGGCCGTAAAACGCGAATTTCTCCAGTTTGAGATAGACGGTTTAGGCAAGACTCACCTGCTACAGCATCGAATACAGCTGATTGAAGGAACCGAACCTGTGAAGGACCGACATTATCCTCTGTCGCCGGCTAAGCAGGAGATAGTGTGGGCCGAAGTGAATAAAATGCTACAGTTGGGCATTATCGAAAAACCGACAGTCCCTGAAGCAACCGATCGACAGTAGTCATGCGTCCTGGGAAAAACAGATTTTTGGATCGACGAGACGCACTTTAACTCGAGCGTCGATCTGAAGTTCGCATTTTGGCAAATTGAGCTGGAGGAGAAGAGCAGGGCCTATATCGCGTTTACAGTCCCAGGGAGGCCACTGTACCAGTTCCGGCACATGCCATTTGGCCTCTGCAATGCGGCGCAACAATTATGCAGGCTCATGGACAAGGTGATCCCGACGGCGTTAAGGTCGAACGTCTTCGTCTATTTAGACGATCTCCTAACAATTTCTGCAGATTTTCCAACGCACATGAAATATCTCGTGTTAGTTGCGGAGTGTTTGAGGAAGGCCAATCTCACCATAGGAATGGCAAAATCGAAGTTTTGCTTCCGGAACCTCAAATACCTAAGATATATCATCGGGAGCGGAACGTTAGGGATGGATCCGAGCCGAGTAGAGGCGATTAAAAACATTCCGACTCCGAGGAACACGAAAGAGCTGAGGAGTTTCCTGGGCAAGAATTATCAAGAATTTCGCCGAGATATCCGTTTCTGTCACCGACGCCCTAAAAAAGCAGAAAGGCAAATTTCGGCTAAGCGAGAAAGCAAACGAAGCAGTGGAACGCTTGAATGCAGCACTCATCACGGCTAAAGTGTTAGTACACGCGGACTTCAAGAAGCCATTCTACATCCAGTGTGATGCCGTGCATTTTGGAGGGGAGCAGTTTTGTTCCAGCTGGACGAGGAGCAGCAGGAGAGGCCGATCGCGTTCTTCTCGGCGAAGTTGAATAAGCACCAAATCAATTACACGGTGACGGAGAAGGAATGCTTAGCCGCGAAGCTCACGATCTAGCGTTTCCAGCCATATGTGGAGATGATGCCGTGCACTGTGATCACCGACCATGCCATCCTACAATGGCTTATGAGTCTCAAGGACTTAAGCGGCAGACTAGCGAGATGGTCATTGGAGCTGCAGGCTTTTCCATTCTCGATGCGCTACAAGAAGGGCGCCGATAACGTGGTGGCAGATACGTTATCCAGGAGTGTGGAAGAGGTGGAGGTGACACCGGAGGATCTGCTCGGTTTTCAGACGCTGGAGTTTGAGTCCGCCGTCCAAAATGGGATGCTGTTCAAGAGAATGACTAATGCAGCACTAGAAGACGAAGTGGAGGGAACAGACTGGAAGCTGTGGATCCCAGAGTCGCTGACGGCAGCGCTCATCCAGAGGGCGCATACAGTGGAGACAGCTGCCCATGGAGGCATGGGAAAGACACTGCACGTGCTACGGAGGCAGTTCTACTGTCTCGGTATGGTCATACAAATCCGCGATTTTGTGCGAAAATGCGAGATCTGCGAAACGAAGGAACAGAATTACAGGATACAAGTGGGAATTGAAAAAGAGGTAGTTACCGATCGTCCATTCCAGATAATTAACATTGATTTTCTGGGGAAGTATCCTCGATCCAAATGTGGACACGCTTAAATATTCATTGTTGTAGATCACTTTTCCAAGTTTACATTCCTAAAGGCGATGAGAGAAGCTACTGCTGCGGACGTGGTCAACTTCTTAGTACATGAAGATTTTTTTTTCAAATTTGGCTTGCCTAAGGTGATACACTCGGAATACGGACGGCAATTTATCTCCAAATCTTTTGAGGCGATGATCAAAGCGTTTGGGATAACACATTTGCGCACGCCCGTGTACTCACCTCGGAGCAACGCCACCGAGCGAGTAAACCGATCCGTGCTATCTGCAATAAAGACCTATTTAGACCATGATCACAGGGAATGGGACGCGTACTTACCCGAAGTGAAAGTTTTAATCAGGAATGCGGTACATATGGACACGGTAGTGACTCCGTTCTTTGCCGTGTTTGGCCAACACATGTATCTGAACGGAGCCTCCTATAAATTGGCCAGGAAACTCAGATCACTATCCGACCATAACATCTCGGATCTGGACGCAAAGGTGTGTTTTCGAATAGAAATGAGCCATTTTGGTTGTGACGAAACCACGCTGCTGCTGCAGAAAGGAATCTGACTATATATACGGTCGAGAGCGGACGTATATCACTCCAAGGCGTCGTAGTGGACATAACCTTGTAGAGAAAAATTAATATTTAATCACGTTTCGCTGATACATAAAGCAAAAATGCGCCAAAATCCAGCCGTTGACAAGTCAAGTGCTTGCGAGCACAGCAGGAGGCAACCGCATAAATCAGCTGCCGACTCAGGAGTATTTTCTTTTGGTTTTCCTGGCCAGCCACAGCCGTAGGCAGAATCCCTACTGTGCCATCAACCGTGACTGCCAGCCCGAATGAGCAAACGCCCAGGCACGGGCAGCTGTTTGCTTTGGCAGAGAAGGCCTTTCCTTTTGCCCCGCCACAAGTCCGTAGCCGGAAAGCACTCCGTGAACCAAACCTCGAAGCCCCTACGCCCGACCACACAAGCGATAAGGAAATTACCAATTAGTAATAAACGCTTTTATAACGCAAAAACTTGAGCGTTGAACAAAAAAAAACTAAAATACAAAACTTAAACTTAGGAAACCAAATAAAAATGTAAAGAAATCATACAAAAAAAGAATATATAATTTAAACTTAAAATTAACAATATTACACAAAAATGATATTTAACTGAAAACTCAAATCGTAACATAATAAAAAAATTAAAGTAAACAAAAAGAAATTAAATGTAATTAGACAGACTACAGTTTAGGAACTAAACCACAGTAGAATTTACAAAAAAAAAAAAAATACATACAAAGTATTAAGTATATATATATATACATATATACATAAATGAAGAAATCGTAGTGTTTTTATTTAAAAAAAATACATTTATCTTTATTAAAAGTTGGATTAGAACTAAAACAATTATGTCTTATAATTAACCACTTAACCTACGCTCTGCTGGCGTCGCTGCTTATGCTGCCGTTGCTGTCAATACCGCAGCTGTCGTTCTTGTCTGACATTGGCCGCTGTTACCGCTGCTGTTGCTGGAGCTGCGTTCGTTGGCACTTGGACTTGGTTGGGTGTCGTCTTGCACCCGTTGGTCCCACGGTCGCTGGCCTGTAGAGTGCGCACTCAGCGCACGTGGCTTCGTCTCTGTATCCTCTGCCGTTCGTACCTGTAGAACGTTGCGGTGCGAGGGTGTCCGGTTGCTCCCGCCGGTCCCACGGTGAACCGCTGATAACGTTTGGTCAGCGCTCGTGGCTTCTTGCGCAACTTGTGTCTGCGTGATTTGGTAACTGCATATGTTGTCGTTTAGGGTATGGCCGCTTATGTTGTTGTTATTGAGTTTTATTGCTATGTTGTTGTTTATTATGGTATGGCCACTTATGTGGCTGTTGTTATTGTCGTCGGCCATATTGTTGGTGTTGAGTGTCATAAGCCATATTGTTGTTGTAGTTTGGCTGCACTCAATCTCATTGTTGTTGTGCCTTTGACATGCAGGGTGTTAACTCTTCCCCCTTTAAGTGCGATCGTCCTCGGTCGCTACGTAGATCCCTACTGGAGTCTTGTTGCTTGGCGTGTTGTCGTCGCCTGCTCTTTTCTTCTCGGCAGCTGCCTCCCTGATTCTTCTGATGAGCTCGATGGCTAACCCTACTATTAGTATCAATAGGATGCTGAGCGAAGTGTAGCTGAGAGTGGCCTGTGTGGTTTCTTTGGCTCCGAGTTTCTCCAGTGTCTTGGTGTTGTTTATGTTTAATTCGTTGATCATCTGTAGCGAAAGAACTTCGTCCAATTTAGTCGTTTCCACTGCTAACTGGAACAGGGGTGGCTCTGGCTCCGCGGGTCGGATCTCTTCTGTCTTGTAGATCCTATCTCCAATTTTGACTGTGGCATTTCGGTATTGTATTATAAATGTTCCCTGTAGCTGCAGCGTTTCTTCGTCTAGTGTGACGAAACCGTTGAATCCATTCAGCATAAGTGTACCTGGTAGTATCTCTTCAAATTCCGGAACGTGCTGGTTATTTATTACGGTGCATTCTGGTTTCTTTAGGTTAAGCAGTGCGTGTAGGCAAGTGTCATTACTTAAGTCTAATAGTTTATTTCTATTACATATTGTCCTGTCATTATGGTTTTCGCAATTTTCTTTTATGGCATATAGCTCATTCTTACATTCTAACAGATTCTCGTATTTTATGTCATTTATAATTTGGGCCTTCTTTACGGCTTTAACTTTAAGTGTTCTGCAGTTATCGGGGCTAATTGTTGGCAAACTAATTATGTAAATTAAATCTTTACCATTTGTGGCTAGTTTTACTTCGGCAAATTCTAAAAGTTCTTCTATGTTAAAAAATAAATTGTTCTCTTTTTTGAAAATTTTTTCCACAATGTCAGTTTCTATTGCTGATAATATGAATGAATTTATGGTGTTTGATTTTGCCCATGTGATTGCATGCAGTACATTGGTTATCTCTTCTTTTACCAATTGTATTTTATATTTTAGAATATTTACTTTTTGATTAATAATTTCTTCGGAGCTTAATGCTACTTTTAAGATTGCGTTGGTTACATTTGTTAGTTGGTTGATTTTTTCGTTAATTAGTCGATTTATAACTACTTGTCTATTATTATTTTCTAATTGTTCGTTTATTTTATTTGTTATTACTTCGTGGTCATGGTGGTCTGGAGTTCCTGCTAACCATTTCCACGCTGTACCTATAGCTTCAATTGCCCTTTTGTTTTTAGTTGCCGGTTTGAGTCTTTTCAAGTCAGTTTTGATTTGTGACATCTCGAAGGAAAGGTATGGGTATAGAGGATGGGATAGGTTGATGGATTGTAATGAATTTTCCAATGATGAATAGATAATAGCATAATTTTCCAGGTCAAATAGGTGGATTATTTTGAAGGTGCCGTTTTGTTTGGCTGCTAGTCCGGTGTCGATTGAGATAACTTGTGAGTTCGAATAGTCGAGAACTGTCGTTATCCCCAAGCATGTTGGTAAGAAAAGCCTGTAAATTAAGTTCTAATGTTATTCTTGTGTACTATTTTCCCAGATTGTGTTTTGATAGTTGAGTTCCTATTTTCTGCTACTATTTCTTTTTTATAGCGAGGTGTAATTTTCGAACCCAGTCTTTTGTCGACTTTAACGTAAACTATTTCCCCTTGCTCATAATTCTTTATTTCGTTCTTTTCCTTATTGTGGTATTCTAGGTCGGTTTTTTGTTTTCCCGTAATTTTTTCGACTATTTTCTTCCTATTTTCTTCTGATTTTTCTGGGCTATTATGGACTGTTGTTCCGAACATTATATCTCTCGGCTTTTTTCCTACCACAGAGTGAATGGACGAGTTATATTCTTGAACTGCTTTAAAAAGGATATCGGTAAATTCCATTTCCCCGTTGTCTTTTCTAAGACATGTCATTATTTCTGATAGGGTAGAGTGGAATCTTTCGATCTGTCCATTGCTAGTTGAGCTATAAGGTGGTGTCGTGTAAACTTGTATGCCTAGTTGGTCTTGTAAGATAAATTTAATTGAAGCTGAGTTCAAAGCTCTTTCGTTATCGATGACTACTATTTTTGGGATACCAAATGCAATTAGGATTTCTCTCAGTGGGATTTTTATATCTGCTGCGGCTCTAGATTTTAAGATTTTTACTTGGACATACTTTGAAAACTTGTCAATGCTTGTTAGTATGGTGTGTTTTTCGGTAATGTAAATGTCGATATGTACGATTTCGCCCGGAGATTGGGGAATCGGTGTTGGTTGAATTTCGGAGTTTGGGGGGTGTCTGTCGTACTTGGATTCTTTGCATGTTAAGCATGCTTTTGCAATTTCTTTCACTTTTTTGTGTAGTTGTGAAAAAAAATATTTTTCTAAAATTTGGGCTTTATTCTCTGAGGCGTTCCTATGTGCTCTTCTGTGTTCTTGAGTTATTATTTCGCTTTGTTTGTTTATGTCGGTAATGTCCTCTACTTGTCTTTGGGTATATCTAATTTTGTACGATGAAAAATGGCCTGGGTAGAATTCTTGAATTCGTCCCATGATGTGTTCCGGGGTGCACAGACCATTAACTAGTCTTGGATCGAGTCTTTCTTTGAAAATTTGAATTAAGTCGTTTTCTGTATAGCTTGGTCGAGTAACTATGTGCCTATGGTATGTCGGGAATGGTATTTCGAATCGGTAGTCGGATTTTTCTCCTGTTAGTATAAAAAGTTGGTTTTTGAAGACGTTAATGGGTACCTCCATCGAAGGTATCAAATTATGTGACGAACTTTCGTCGCTCATTACTGTGGTCTCGGTACTATTTAGCTCGACAATTGGGTTTCTGGACAAGGCGTCTGCCACCACGTTGGAGGTTCCTGGTTTATATTTTAGTTCATAATTAAACTCCTCCAGGTAACTTTTCCAGCGTTTTAATTTGCCGTTATGGTTTTTATTACTTAAGGCAAATGTAAGTGGTTGGTGATCCGTATAAATTACGACCTTGGCTGTCCCGTAAAGGTATGTTCGCAGGTTTTGTAAAGCCCAAACAATCGCGAGCATTTCTTTCTCGTTTGTCGCGTAATTTTCTTCTGTCTTTGACAAAGTGCGAGATATGAAGGTGATGGGTTTTCCTTCTTGTTCTAGGACAGCTCCAATAGCGAAATTTTATGCGTCTGTTGTCAGTTGGAATTCTTTCTTAAAGTTGGGGTACTTTAGGATAACGTCCGCGGAACTAAGTGTCTGTTTGATATTTTTGAAGGCTTCTATTGCCTGTTTGTCCATGTTTATTGGGACTTTGTCGGACAGTCTGGTTGAAATTCTACCCCCTTCGCCTCTCAGTAGAGTGGTGAGCGGCTTTGCTAGTTTCGCGTAGTCTTTTATGAATCTACGGTAGTATCCTGATAGACCCAAAAATGATCTCAGCTCCTTAAGAGATTTAGGAATGGGAAACTTTGCAATTGCTCGTACTTTCTGTGGGTTGGTTTTTACACCGTGTTCCGAGATAGTGAAACCTAAAAAATCAACCTCTTTCCTGTAAAACTCGCACTTGTCCATTTGTACTTTCATGTTCGCGTTTTGTAGAGTCGTGAAGACTTGTTCTAGGTGATGAGCATGTTCGTTTTCGGATTTGCTAAAAACAATAATGTCATCAATGTACACGTAACATATTTTTCCGACATGCTCCCTCAGGATGTCGTCTAAGGCTCTTTGAAAAATTGAAGGCGAGTTCTTGAGACCGAATGGTAATCTGGTGAATTCGTACTTCCCTCCATTGACTGCAAATGCGGTCTTTTCTATGTCTGTTTCCTTTAAGGGAATTTGGTGAAAGCCACTTTTTAAATCGAGGACTGTGAAAAATTTGTTGTCCCCTAGTTGGGCTATAATGTCTCCTATTTCAGGCATCGGGTAACGGTCGGATATCGTTACCAAGTTAAGTTTCCTATAGTCGATAACAAGTCTGTATTTCCTTTTCCCAGATGCGTCAAGTTTTTTTGGTACGACCCATACTGGCGCGTTGTATGGCGATCTAGAGGGTCGTATTATTCCGTCGTCTAGCATTTCTGCGATTTGGTTTTCTACTTCTTGCTTGAGTGCAATGGGATATGGATAGTGTTTGCTGTAGACTGGCGTATCCGACGAGGTTCGAATTTCGCCTACTACATTCGTAGCGTAAGTCAATTTTTGTTCTGGGTCTGCGAAGAGATTTTTAAAGTTGTTTGTTAGAGTGTCTATTGTTCTTTTTTGACTATCGGACATGTGTTCGGCTCGTACTTTTATATTGTTGATTGCCTGTGCGGGCAGTTGTTTGATTCGAAATCTACTGTTGCCATTTACTATGAGGATGTCATTTTTGACATCAATTATTACATTAAGCTGTTTCATGGTGTCATTACCCAAGATACCATGAAATGTTTTGAGAGTGGGTAATATGAAGAATCTGATTGGGGTGTCGTGAAGACTGAATAAATTTAAGAAGACGTGGTGGGTAATTGCTATTTTTCCGCCAATAGAGTTAGCATAAAAATTTTCCTTGTTTACTTTGGGAGTCTCTACAAGTGAAGGCTGTATGTAGTTCTGGTTAGATCCAGTGTCGATAAGAAAATTTAGTACTTTGCCGTCCCTCGTTCTGCATTGGAAGTAGGGTAACGAGGAACGATTCAGGCTAAAAAATTGAGTTCAGACATGTCTGCTGTCTCAATTGGGGTGTCATCGTTCGGTATGGTGTCGGTTTCGTATGGGAGCTCAAGAATGCCTTGCTCTTCCATTTCCGCGAGATAATTCTGTTCGTCCATATATTGTGCATAAGCGTCGGTGTAGGCGTTAGCGTATGCCTCGGCATAAGCGCTAGCTTCACTATAGGCTTGGTTGTCCGTGACCTGTCCTAATGTTTCTCCGGTATTGATGTGAAATTGTCGTTGGAATTTGTTGGGAATCTGGTCTGCCCTTGATGATAACGGTCTTTTCCCTACAAACTGATTGTTGTCCGGTCTGTTCATGTAATTGATATTTCTAGTCCTGATAGACGAGTCGATCTCCATCGGTTGTGGAGTCGGTTGTGGTTTAGGAGCTGATGGCCTTGGTGGCGCGTTAAAGAACTGCTGTGGTTGTTGGTATGTCTGTCTTGGAGCGAAGCTAGTAGGTTGCGAAGTAAAATTGGGTTTTGGCAGGTGATACAAATTTGGATTAAAGTTGTTTCTATTTACGACTTGAGGAACGTTAGGTCGAGATAAATGTTGGTTATGGAATCTCTGGGGTTGTTGATTATTCCTGGGTGGTAAAAAAGGCATTTTGTTGGGATTCACGGCATTTCTAATGGATTGATTTTCGATCAGTCGACACAAGTGGAGAGCGTGTTTTAGATCGATTGGCTCTTTGATAGCTAACAATCTTGGCAAATCTCCATTGAGGCCTCTTATAAAAGTATCCAGGGCTTTGTCCCTGTAAATCTTCGTAAGGGCCTTCAATGTTTCTGAAGAGGAATCATGGTTGTTTATTTGATTCAGTATCAGGGACAGATGATAATAAACTGTCTGATAAAACTCGTCAATCGATTTGCCGCGTTGACTAAGAGTGTACAATTGGTATTCCAATGTCTTAAGATCTCTGCGGTCTGCAAAGTGATCCGTAAGACACTGCGCTATCGCTTGCCAATTGAGAGGGGTATTGTATGCTTCTAATACAGCATCAGCTTCCCCTATTATCTTGCTACGCACCACCAACAAGATCCCGTAGTGCTTTGGGGTTCCTTGTTGGGCAGAGTAGACTTCAAACACCCTGTCTACGCTCTTACGCCATGAAGTGAATTCGGCTCTGTTGCCGGAAAACTCCTTTAGCATTCTTACTACGTCCGGAAGTCTGTCTAGCTCGTTAATCCTTCCTACATGTTCTGGATCTATAGTCTGATCTGTCAAGATTCTAGAATCAGCGTTTGACTGTAGTAACTCGTCCCCTCTTTCCCGAAGTATCTTTCTGAGATACCTTTCTACTGTATTTTCAATAGAGGATTGGACAAGAGCATTCCCAGATGTAGTTGGAGTATCGGATTTTTTTATATATTCGTCCGGCATGTTTAGTTTTGCAAATGCTTCGCCTAGCTCTGAGATAGCTTGCGAAAAATTTGGGAACTGTGATTTGGGAGAGGAAATTTTGGTTGTGATTTGTCAACAGAGCAGAAAAGATTTGAGTTGTTAATAGAATATTGATTCGATTTGTTTCTTTTGTTAGCCTACTTTTGTTTTGAACTTTATATTTACTTTATTTTCGAAATATTAATTTTTATTATAGTTCCTTATGTTTTATTTATTTTATTTTATTCTCTTATTTTTTCTTTTTTATTAAAAAAAGTAAAGAGAGATTCAATTTTTCTAATTTTCTTGAGTTCTTTTAAATTTTGTTTTCTGGCAATTGCGTGCCTCAATTCTTAGTTTCTAGGGATAATTTTTCTTTGCTTCTTATAATTTGGTAAATTTTCACTTAATAGATATGCTTACAGTACTAATATAATTGGTGATTCCCGCGACGGTAGCTCGGATGCTTCCTTTTCGTCTGATTCCCTCGATGGAGTATCGTTACTCTGGATCCTGCAGCTTACACAAATCTTCGCGATTCCCTAAGGACGGACACTATAAGGTATCAGCAATTTAGTTTTGTTCTTAGAACCGTGAAACAGGTTGGTTCACTTGGTCGATTTAACCGTTCACTTCCGCACTGTATAGCTGTCTTGCAGGTATTTTTGTCGGTAAGTTCGATTATTCGGCACTTTACCGCGTTCGCGTTCGTAGCTGGAGGCCTCGCGCGTAGCTCTTGTAGGTACTTTATTTTTCGCGCGTGACTTCAACTAGATTTTTTCACGTCCCTGCTCGGGCGCCAATTAAGAATCGTATTGTTTTTATTTAAAAAAAATACATTTATCTTTATTAAAGGTTGGATTAGAACTGAAACAATTATGTCTTATAATTAACCACTTAACCTACGCTTGCTGCGTCGCAGCTTATGCTGCCGTTGCTGTCAATACCGCTGCTGTCGTTCTTGTCTGACATTGGCCGCTGTTACCGCTGCTGTTGTTGGAGCTGCATTTGTTGGCACTTGGACTTGGTTGGGTGTCGTCTTGCACCCGTTGGTCCCACGGTCGCTGGCCTGTAGAGTGCGCACTCAGCGCACGTGGCTTCGTCTCTGTATCCTCTGCCGTTCGTACCTGTAGAACGTTGCGGTGCGAGGGTTTCCGGTTGCTCCCGCCGGTCCCACGGTGAACCGCTGATAACGTTTGGTCAGCGCTCGTGGCTTCTTGCGCAACTTGTGTCTGCGTGATTTGGTAACTGCATATGTTGTCGTTTAGGGTATGGCCGCTTATGTTGTTGTTATTGAGTTTTATTGCTATGTTGTTGTTTATTAGGTATGGCCACTTATGTGGCTGTTGTTATTGTCGTCGGCCATATTGTTGGTGTTGAGTGTCATAAGCCATATTGTTGTTGTAGTTTGGCTGCACTCAATCTCATTGTTGTTGTGCCTTTGACATGCAGGGTGTTGTTATATATATATATATATATATATATATGTATGTATACATAAAACCAAAGAACTATAAACTACGTTCATTTCGCCCCTTACCTACAAAAGAGCTCTTTTAGGCAGGCAAGGTAGCTTTAACACTTACAAACACATACATATTTACGATTTTTAAACAAACAATACTCACTATATATATATAAGTTAACAGTGCAGATATTCCCCCTTGACTCTCGTCGCCCCTGCGATGAGCTGCACATTCCAGTCGCTGTCGCGGTGTCCGCTTACAGCCCAACGTTCTACTACCCTCGTCACTCCCCGCGCCGAGTCAGCATTCTAAGTGCCGTAGACTCGCTGAAGCAGCGGCTACGCTGAGTCAGCGGTCACCATATCCGCTGTTGCACAACATCAGCAAGTTCGGGGCCAGCAACGACCCAAAACTTGCGATCAGCTATGGAGTGCATGGCAACGACAACGCGGCGAAACAACAAGAACGTGTGGCGGTCAAATTGCACTGTCTGCAATACGGACGTCGACACCGACGTCGAAGCCGACTTCTACTTGAACACCGAGGTATGCTGAGGAAGAGGCCAGCGGACAACTGGCAGAGAGAATCCGACCGGCTTTGGGAACAGAAGCGAACACCTAATTAACTAAGCAAATTATTGGAATAAACTGATTATAACGATTTAACTAGTTGCGATTTGTCCTTTGGACTTTTGTGGGATTGAGCATTGACAACCTTTCCCCGGCAATGTTCAGGTAATGTTTAAACTTACTGAGTTCCGCCGTCATGGAATGCAGAACGAGGTATTTTCGTTATCATGGGATAACGGAAATACTTAACTGGCGCCCGAGCAGGGACCCATCTATTAATAGGACCTTAATAAATAAGTCGGAAAAATATGTGAAAACGAAGGAAAACACATAGAAAATGTGCGAAATATAAGACAAGTGTGTGCAGTGCGGTGTGCGTGAAGTCCTATAACAAAAAGAAAAATGTAAAGAATTAATATGAAAAAAAACTACTGTATAACAATATTGGCCATTTGGCCACCCCGGTTGTCGCGCAACCCAAGCCTCTGACACCGGCACGCAATGAATATGAGCTAAAAGATATAGCGACCTTGCCGGACTGCGTAAAGGAATTGCAGGCTTTCGAAGGCGAAGCTGACAATTTTGTTTCATGGATCGGTAGGGCCGAGGCTATCCTAAACGATTATCAGTTAATCAGGGAGAGACCGCTCTATCGGTCAATATTGTTGCACATTAGACAGAAGATAAGGGGCAACGCAGAAGCAGCGCTTGCATCCTATAACGTGTCTGACGACGACTGGCCAGAAATAAGGCGTATACTAACACTTCACTACGCTGACAAACGCGACTTAAGAACTCTCGAATATCAAATGGGGCAATTAACGCCAGGCGTAAAAACCTTAGATGCCTTCTATGCGGCAGTTAACAAACATTTCTCCCTCATACTGGGCAACTTAAAAAACGGAGAACAAAGCCCAGAAGTCACTAGTGCTCTAGTGGAATCCTACAGAGATAGAGCACTAGACGTCTTCATCAGAGGCCTGAACGGCGACATTTCCAAGTTACTGGTAATTCGTAAGCCAAAGACTCTACCGGAAGCTTATGCCATTTGCTTGGAGATACAGAACGTGACTTCGAGGACTCATGTTCCCTATAGGTTTGCGCCACCCCCCAGATGTATCGGCCCCCTGTAGGCGGTCCCAGATACCCATGGCCGTTCCAAGGGAACCAGCCCGTACCTAACGCCTAGCTTGCGGTAGGATACCAACGCCAAGGGAACATAGACTCCAACAGAACCCCTCAGTACCAAAACCGGTATTCGAGTCCTCGACCAGCCATAAAAATGGAATCAAACCAGTCGGGACAATCGTATCGCTCCAATCAGAGCGCGCAGGGTCAGGGCAGTATGGGTTTCAAACGAAGCCCCAGCACCTCATCCAATTTGAACCCTTTTCGAAAATCTCAAAGGTTATACCATTTGAGTGCCGTCCCGTCTTCAAACGACCGTAGTACAGGTCAATTCGATAGAAAATCGAACGATGGGCTCTACTATGAGGAAGCTTGTCCTAGGGACAAAGCAACCTCAGGAGACTGTCCGTCTCAACCAAATGACCAACTTATCTCTGAGGAAGTCTTTGGTAACACATACAAGGTAAATTTTATGACCGACGCCTCTCTAGCGTTCCATACATAGAGTATGGCGCCAAAGATGGGGCTAAGTTGCAATTTCTAATAGACACCGGTGCAAACAAAAACTTTATTAGCCCCAAATAGCTAAGGGTGCACCCCCTTGGCTAAACCATTCCAGGTTCAATCCGCAGCAGGTAGTATAAAAATAGCCCATAAGCTCACGGGTCCATTCTTCGGAACAATGGGGAACGACACCCCCATTACATTCTTTGTTCTCCCAGGATTGAACGTTTTCCATGGCATAATTGGAGACGACACCCTAGAATCCCTTAAGACACTAATTGACAGGGAGACACGATTTTTGTCTTCAACAGACAAATAAAGAGTAAAGACAAACACCGGCTTAAAAAAGAAGAGGTAAAAGAGGATGGAAGGGTCACTGTAAAGACAAAGACAGGCAAGCTCCTCCATAAGTCCCATATTAAAAGTTAATAATTAAGAAATGAAAAACGTTTCACAAACCTAAACGTAAATTAAGACACATTTTTTTATATTAGATCACATACAAAAAAAATATAAAAAAAAGACATTAAGTAACACGAGCAAAAACAAAAAAAAAAAACAAAAAAAAAAAACAAAAAATTCTTTCAAAAAATTTAAAGTACCAGAGTATCAAAGTAACAAATAAGTAACACAACAAAGTACACAAGATATCGTTTAAGTTTTACAGAAACAAAACTTGTATAATTATCTTTAAGTTCTATATAATTTTTTGTACACCTTCCTTTTTTCTTATATTGTAAGCACGACCATACTTCAAATAGTAGCAGCTGTCCACGTTTATAAATACGACGCGCCGGTCATCCCCCTCCAGCAAGGCATCGTATGGCGTGTGAACGGAGTATTCAAACTCGCACACGTCATCGACCTACAACAACTCCACTACCTACAAGAAGCTACGGACGGTATTGCAAAAATGACCGCAACAGCGCACCGTAAGCCTCGCTCCATCAATTGGCTAGGATCTGCGTGGAAATGGGTCGCCGGATCGCCGGACGCCTCGGACTGGAACAGTATCCTCCAGTCCCAAGACAACGTGGTAAAAAATAGCAACCAACAAATCAAGATAAACACGAGGTTGTTCGATGCCACACACGACTCGCTGCAAAAGCTGGACGACATTGTCACAAGAGTAAACGCCATCGACAGGGACGTACATGTGGCCACAGTACTATTGTATAATTCTGGTAAACCAAGTCAACGCAATCACGAGGGCTTGCCAACTGGCGAAGACGGGAGTCGTCAACACGAACCTACTGGATCATAAAGAAGTAGAGACATTGCTAACAGAAACCCAGAGCCTACCATACCAAAATGTGGTGGAGGCAGGGGAATTTTCTGAGCCGTCAATACTGACCAACGGAACTTCTCTACTATACGTCCTATCGCTGCCCAAGGTTGTGGACAGAAAATACCGACTAATGCTCCTGTACCCTACAATCACCGCCGGAAAGCAGGTCGTATTGGAATATAACAAATTGGCGATGGACCCTCAGGAAACTTATGCAGTGCTGGGAAACTGCCTCTCGATTGGAAACACCACCGTATGCCAGGAGAAGAGCTTGAAGAAATTAGACGAAAACAGCTGCATTCCCCGGCTACTGAAAGGAGGCCACGCTTTCTGTGACTACCTCCGAAACGACCAAGGCGTGGTTGAATTAGTAGACGACGACACTTTACTTCTCACAAATTTCAACGGTACCATCATGGCGGATTCAGGGAACCATCACCTATCGGGGTCGTTTATAGTCCAATTCGACAACGGAACTGTTAATATTGGAAACATATCCTACAGCAGTTACTCGACTACACATGTGATGGCCATGCCTGCCGTTTTAACCAACGTCACCGCCGCGGGATACAAGCTTTCACTTAATTACGTGCATGATTTCAGCCTTCAAAATTTAAAAAGATTATCAACCATATCCAATAACTTTTTATTTTCAATTATAACAGAAGCAGCGATGGGCCTCATTGTAGCCGCTCTACTGTATGTCGTGTGGAGGAAAATAACTTCAACGAAAGGGATTCCGTTACATCAAGGCATAGACGAACTGAAGGCACGGCCCACCAGCTCAATCCCCCCGAAAGGCCCTTGATCTGCGGGACGCAGATCTTTGAAGGGGAAAGAGTTAACAGTGCAGATATTCCCCCTTGACTCTCGTCGCCCCTGAGATGAGCTGCACATTCCAGTCGCTGTCGCGGTGTCCGCTTACAGTAGAACGTTGCTCTCGTTGCTCCCTCGTCACTCTCCGCGCCGACTCGCTGAAGCAGCGGCTACGCTGAGGCAGCGGTCACCATATCCGCTGTTGCACATCATCAGCAAGTTCGGGGCCAGCAACGACCCAAAACTTGCGATCAGCTATGGAGTGCATGGCAACGACAACGCGGCGAAACAACAAGAACGTGTGGCGGACAACTGGCAGAGAGAATCCGACCGGCTTTGGGAACAGAAGCGAACACCTAATTAACTAAGCAAATTATTGGAATAAACTGATTATAACGATTTAACTAGTTGCGATTTGTCCTTTGGACTTTTGTGGGATTGAGCATTGACAACCTTTCCACGGCAATGTTCAGGTAATGTTTAAACTTACTGAGTTCCGCCGTCATGGAATGCAGAACGAGGTATTTTCGTCATCATGGGAACGAACGGAAATACTTAACTTATATATATATATATATATATATATATATATATATATATATATATATATATATATATATATATATATATATATATATATACATTTATTAAATATTCTTCCCACGGCGTCTCCGTAAACAGCAGGTGCACCTTGCAGCACCTGACCTGACACAAAGTTGTGTTGTTCCGGTGTACCTCAGCTGTCTTTTTGTTGATTCTTTTCCTATGTAAATCTTTGTAAAAATTGTACCTGCAAAAACAAATAGTAAAATAAGTATTAAATGTTGTTAAAATTAGAAAATTTTAAGCGAATTATACTCACGTGAAGTTGAAATGACGTCCGCCTAACTTTTTGTGAAAGGGGGGAAGGAAAACATGAAAACCGACGAAGGCTGATATTTGGCCAAGTTGGGCCGGTGGCCGGCACAAGGGAGATGTTGAGCAGCTCCATCTCAAGCAGGGCGGGTACGCCTGGGTCCACCAAGGGACTCTGTTTGTATAAAGGCGGATTAGTGTTGCGTATTTGGTGGTTGTATTTTCAGATTATACTTACCTTACTTAATACTTATCGTCACTTAATTGCGTCTTTATTTTGGTTTTGTTGCTAGTGAAGATAATTTCAGTCAGATATCAGCTGACGAAGGTATATATAGAATATCAATTATTGTTTGTACTGCGGGTCAGGGTTGGTACAAACTCCCTGAGTGTGCCGATTAATGAGTTAGTCGGCGCGGCCCACCGAGAAGACCAGCAGTTCGTAACATCTTGAAAGACTGAACTAATTTAAAATGAGTACTTCTGATATTTGAATAAATATATGTTGGTAAAAAACGATACTATCGATACTATCGAATATTTGTATAGAAAGCCTCGAATATATCGAATATCTCCACCATCGATGTTTCCCCAGCTCTAGTTCAAACAATCTTTTATTTGCGACCTTCACTTTACTCACGCTGCAAAATCATATTAATTTAATGCTCTGACTTTTGCAGCTTTTTTAAAAAATCAAAGTTAATTTAAATAACTAGATCTATTATGAGAAAGGACACCATTTTATCAAAAATTATGACTTAATTTTTTTAATTTTTGGCCTATGGGGGTGACCACTTTGCATTAGCGTCTTTAAGATATATTTTTAAAGTTTTTACTATTCTTATCAAATATACGCGTCGAATGACACATTGATTACCAAATTTCGACCTATGGCTCAAAATATATTTGAAATTTTTAGTGTCTTTCCGAAAATTTGATGAAAAGTCTGTCTGTTTGCTTGTATCAAAGCGTTAAAATAGCTTAAATTTGTGAATGTGCACTTATTCCCAATCATAAATCTAAAAACTTTTGTTCAACGATCCGGATTCGTATGAAAGAATGAGCTAAAACTAGAAATTCTTTTAAATGGGCTTAAAATACATCGGAATACTTTTATAGTTTTTATGTTCCAATTGAAAATAATGCACATGGGTGCTTAAACTTTTACCGCTTTGTCATAGGCATGAAAACATTGGGAATGTACACGGAATATAGTTTCAATTGGCGACTACAGAACAACTTAGTGAAATAGAACATCAATTGGGCATGGACATGGTTCTTAATGAACCTTTCACATTATTCCTAGGGTCAGAGCAATCTTCAATATTGTCGACAACACCGGTAAAAAAAACTAAAAAAAACGTCATGTTTTACGGAATAATATTTACAATGGTCACAACAGGACAAACTAGTGGAATATAGCATTGATTGAGCATTAATTTGGTTCCTAACGAACATTCAACATCAGGGCAAGGGTCAGTGAAACCTTCAATATTGTCAGCACCACCAGCGAAGGGCGGAAAGTACGGCAAGTTTGCGCAATCTGTCGCAAAAGTATTTACATGGAACAATTTATTTATATATATTAAACTTCTTGTCCTGACTCACTGACTGACTGAAATATGATCAAAGTGCAGGCCAAACCGTTAAAGATATAAATCTTAAATTTTCACAAAACATAGGTGAGACATATTAATCGTGCAAGGAGACGACGTTTGTGGAATTCGTCCTGTAATTGGGTCAAATTCGGAGTCAAAGGTCGCGGATTAGCTAAGTAAGAAAAACTTTTTTGATTCTTAAGATATCTCAACCAAACTCACAGTTTGTATGTTTGGGATTGTGTCTTAGATTCTGATGAAATTTGGTCAAAGTCGGATTATTTTTTTGTTTATTTATTTAATGTCAGGCTAGAAGCAGCCGACACAACAATTAAAATTAAAATAAACATTAAGATTAAAAAAATATATTTAAATTACAAAATAAATTGCAGTTAAGTAAATTCTCTGTGGTATCTAAAATGAAAAAGAAATTTACTGGCCCAATCAGACCAAAATAAAATTAAAAAGTAGTTAGTTGTTTAGCCCAGTTAAATATGATAATATAGAGGCTTTAATAGTGTGAGGAGAAAGCTTGAAACTAATCGTACGGTACAGACTATTAAAATTTGCACACACAATACGATGAGGGTTGTGCAATTTCCAGTTAGTTGAGCAATGCTGAAGGTTATTTCATACAATCAATTCAAGCATTCCAATATAATGCCATTAAATGAATACTGAGAAATATGGCTAGAAGATCTATAGAAAGTAAAACTTTCCATTTCAAACTATTAAAATTTAATAAATTAGTTTGGCACCAAAGAAGGAATGCATTTAAGTCTGCTTGCAAGAGACTTTGGGAAAAAGGATCACCATAAGATCAACAAAGCTTGAAGTCATCTGCATACATAAGTAAATGGGAAAAGATCATTTATAAAGAACGTGAAAAGTAATGGGTTGAGATACCTTGCGGTACTCCAGAAGTAAATTTGACGGTCTTGAAAATAACACTTTGGGTTCTGTTAGATAAATAATTGGAAATCCAATGGAGAAGGTTGTTCGGAAAACCAATAAGATCAAGCTTTTTAATTAGAAGTGAGTGATTTACAGAATCAAAAGCTTTACTAAAATCCGTATAAATAACGTCTGTTTGCATCTTTTTCTTGAACCCTTTAATCACTAGAGAAGTAAACTCTAAAAGGTTAGTGGTTGTGGATCTACGTCTCATAAACCCATGTTGAGTAGGTGAGATATTAGAACTACATAAATGATGAAGATGAGAAGTTATTATTTTCTCAAACAACTTCGAAATTGCAGACAACTTCTAAACACCTCGATAATTCTGAACGTCGGACTCAATAGCCTTTTTGTGAAGAGGGATACTATAAGAGTCTTTCCATAGCTCTGGGAAAGAGGAGGAATCAACGGACAAAGTAAACAACTTATGTAGTGGTCTACATAAGGAGTCCGCACAGTACTTTAGCACAGAACCATGCACACTATTAGGACCAGGTGCGTATAATGGTTTAATCAATTCAAGATCGCTAAGAAGCGAGTTTTTCAGTGATTAGAGGACTGAAAATACAGTAAGAACAACTACAAGAGCAAGGCTGTCCAACACGGAGACTACTCGTAGAGTATGTAGTTTGGAAAAGTCAACAAACAGATCTGCTATAGATTGATCAGTATTAGCTTGAATATTGTTGCATGCAAATATACTAAGTTTCTGTCGCAACGTTAGTTGCAACCGTGACCCTTAATGTTTCGCACGCAGGAAAATGCCTAAGTAAAACACTCGAGTTGTAGTTAAGAACTGACCTTGTTAATTGAATTAGAGTTAAATATACTATTAATGTATTCCAGACTTCTTCCTACTTATTGTTTTGTCTTATGTACTAATTTAGATAGAGTTGAAAGTAGTTGTTAGATTATGTTTGGTTCCCCTTTACTCATTGTCTATTCTGACCTTGTCTTATGTATTATCTATCTGACACATATGTTTTACTCTTTCTTACTCCTTGTGCTCTACATTCTTATCTACGCCCACATGCATGCAGGCTCGGGTATGTTATCTTGGTCTTCATATTACTGAGCCCCGTACCGTGTGGTAATTCTACGCCGTCGTGATCTTTTTGTGTCACAGGAATGTTAAACATGTGGTGGCGCATTCCGAGGGATGATTGAAAATTATGTTCATTTATGAACAATTGTTCAAAACAACAGATGATGGTAATGATGGACCTTTACGTTCAGAGTTTACGAATTTGTAGAATTGCTTAGGATCTTTAGAGAATGTTTGTAATTATTATAGCACTGCGTGTTAAGTACTAGAAAATTTGATTTCTTATATTTTTTGAATTGCTTGGATTTCACATCCTTTAAATGTGATAATCCTCTAAAGATCCATGGCCTAGTGAAGTTGATAGGAGATAAAAGACATCAAATAAACAATTTTGACCATTATAAAAATGCTTAATGGCAATCATAATACAACTGACCATAAAGGTAAATAATTGCAAGCATTTAGAGTTAGATGGTATGGGTCTTCCAGCATAACCAATGGATCAATCCTAGATACGATGCTATTGATGGGGTCCAATACGATCTAATTTCCTGTTGATAGAATTGCAAACAGGATAGATTTGTACCAAAGAAAGCTCCGAAAAACCGTCAATAAATTCATGGGAATTATTAGGAAAAAGTGAGTGCGAGTCATTGGGGGAAATCCAACTATATCAACAGCTGATATAGGAACAATCCAAGGCAAATTAACCTTTAGTATGAAACTTTTAGTATAAAACTCGCAGATAAGCTGTTCCTGCAAATTCTCGACTATTCCGCTAAATTTAGCTTTTTCCTCTAAATCTGACTTCTAGCCTAAGTCCAATTGCATGGGAAAAATAAGTATAGCAATGGACAGAGGAAATTAAATTCTTACTTTTTTTTACAAAAATGTTATACTATATAAATTTGTTATTCAGTACAATATTGATAAGCTGGACAACTAAAATTCAGCCTTTTAATTCTGCGAGCGAAGCGAAAAGGAAGCGAAGCTCATAGA
Source organism: Drosophila rellima (assembly GCA_035043635.1). NCBI lineage: Eukaryota > Metazoa > Arthropoda > Insecta > Diptera > Drosophilidae > Drosophila > Drosophila rellima. The sequence continues at coordinate 21,624 of JAWNMV010000258.1, read as the reverse complement.
AATATAATAAAAATAAAACCAAATTTACAAAGATCTACTTGTTTTATAATTCACAATTGCATAAAAATTCTAATGGGTCCAATGTACCCTGGTAATTTTTAGCTAATTAACTGAATATTTACTTAGAATTGATAGAAGACAGCAGCAACAAAGTGTACAAAGTGTAAGCTTACAGCTTTTGCCACTGAGCAAATAACTTATAGAGAACACATCCCATACAACCGAAATGACACATGCAGAAGACCTTACATTGGATCCCCCTGAAAGAAAATTTCCCCGGGGACCTAATGGAATGGACTTTATTTTTGCTGCACATGCAACCCATACGTATGCGCACACTTATTGTAAGATGCACACATACAATCATCAGCCTCGGCCCTCGACTATTACTGTCTCTGTCTGGCTATATCAGGATATGAATGAGAGATGAATATTCTCATTCTGTGTGCTTCTTCAAAACGACTTTGGGCAAAGCTTTACCCTTCCACAACCGGGTACCACCATTTTAAAAAAGAATAATAATAAATACAATAAATCTTATGAATGCTTGGTAATAATGTGAATACTTGTAATTATTTGTATTTATATATAATATATGTAATACAAGTACTTATGGCTATTTATGTTAATGTATACAAGTGTATGTTGTCTTTGTTTATAGTTTTCGAGTGATAGTCCATGAATTTTTAAGAGTATAACATAAATTATAATTGTGCTTTGATAGGGTTATAAATAATATTATTATTCTGAGTTTTGTAAATATAATATATATATCTTTAATTAATTATTATTAACTTTAAATCTGTAAAATATGTTAAAATCGTAAGTAATTTATTTATTTATTTAATGTCAGGCTAAAAGCAGCCGACACAACAATTTAATTTAAAGTACACAAATTAAAAATATAATTAAAATACAAAATAAATTACAGTTAAGTAAATTTTCTGGGGTATCTAAAATGAAAAAGAAATTTATTGGTCCAACATTTGTTGCAAGGATTGGGGAAAACCCAGAAAAACCCAATCAGACCAAAATAATATTAAAAAATAGTTAGTTGGTTAGACTAGTTAAACATAATAATATAGAGGCTCTAATAGTATGAGTAGAAAGCTCAAAACTAATCGTACGGTACAGACTATTATAATCTGCACACAGAATACGAAGAGGGTTGTGCAATTTCCAGTTAGTTGAGCAATGCTGAAGATACAATGGAAAAAAGTTTCGAGTTCTTCTAGAAGGTGCGTTAAAGATAATTTCCTCCAATAAATTAGCCGAGTCTATTTGGCCCTACAATAATTTGTGGATGAACATTACTCCATAATAATTCTACGGTTAGTAAGAGAGGGAAGACTGAGTAAGAGAAGTCTATTAGTGTATGACGGCATCTGAACTTCTGAATTCCAACCCAAGCCACGTAAAGCAAAAAGTAAAAATTGTTTTTGAACCGATTCTATACGATAGGATTCGTATTGAGGGGACCAAACACATGATCCATATTCAAGAATCGGACGAACCAGTGAAGTGTAGAGTAGTTTAGTGGTATAAGGATCGTCAAATACCTTGGACCATCGCTTGATAAACCCGAGAACTCCCATTGCTTTATTGACAGCTATAGCAATATGTTTATCAAATTTCAATCTGTGATCTAAAACTATACCCAAGTCATTAACTGATCTTTCGGAATCATTCAAGCATTCTAATGTAATGCCATTGAGCGAATACTGAGAAATATGGCGTGAATATCTATTGAAGGTCATAACTTTACATTTCAAACTATTGAGATTTAATAAATTAGTTTGGCACCAAAGAAGAAATGCATTTAAGTCTGCTTGCAAGAGCCTATAAGAAAAAGGATCACTATACGATAAACAAAGCTTGACGTCATCCGCATACATAAGTGCATGGGAGTGAGATAAAATAGATGGAAGATCATTTATAAATAATTTGAAAAGTAATGGGCCAAGATGACTACCTTGCGGTATTCCGGAAGTAACTTTGACGGACTTAGAAAATGCTTTTTTGAATATAAGACTTTGTGTTCTGTTAGATAAATAATTGGAAATCCAAAGAAGAAGGTTGTTCGGAAAACCAAGAAGATAAAGCTTTTTAATAAAAAGTGAGCGATTTACATAATCAAAAGCTTTACTAAAATCCGTATAAATTACGTCTGTTGCATCTTTTTCTTGAATCTTTCAATCACTAGAGGAGTGAACTCTAGAAGGTTAGTGGTTGTGGATCTACGTCTCAAAAACCCGTGTTGAGTAGGTGAGATAATTGAACTACATAAGTGTTGAAGATGAGAAGTTATTATTTTCTCAAAAATCTTCGGAATTGCAGACAGCTTGGAAATAACTCGATAATTTTGAACGTCGGACTTAATACCCTTTTTGTGAAGAGGGATAATATAAGAGTCTTTCCATAGCTCTGGGAAAGAGGAGGAATTAACGGACAAAGTAAACAACTTATGTAGTGGTCTACATAAGGATTCCGCACAGTACTTTAGCACAGAACCAGGCACACCATCAGGACCTGGTGTGTGTACTGGCTTAATCAATTTAAGATCGCAAAGAAGCGAGCTTTCAGTGATTAGGGGCATAATAATTCAGTTATAACAGCTTAAACTATAATGATAAGGTAATGTTGCACCTTTACGTTTAGAGTTTATGAATTTGTAGAATTGCTTAGGATCTTTAAAGAATTCAAGTTTACAACGTTGTAAGTAATTATTATAGCACTGCGAGCTAAGTACTAGAAAATTTGAGCAGGTGATTACATATCGAGAGAAATCATAAGGATTTCCAGATTGTTTATATTTTTTGAATTGCTTCACAGGTCTAATGTCCTGTTGATAGAATTGCAAACAGGATTGAAAGAAAGCTCCGAGAGTCCATTAATAAATGCATGGAAACTATCAGGAAAAAATGACTGCGAGGCATTGGGGGAAATCCATCGAACATCGGACAAATTAAAATCACCTAACACAAAAAGCAAGTCAGTATCGGAAAGTAAAGATGATATAAATTTAAAAGCAGTCAGGTGATTATCATAAACTATTACATCAGAAAGAGGTGGAATGTAAGAACAAGTTAAATAAATGGAAAATTTATTAAAAGAAACTTTCACAGAAATGAACTCGATATCAAAATTAAAAGTGGTTGAGATCGGTTCTGATGCCAGATTAGAGTCCACGGCCACCAGTACCCCACCTCCTTGACGAGAAATACGATCGCATCTATATATGGAATATTTAGAAGAAAGAATAGAAAAGTCTGATGTGACAGGCTTGAGCCAGGTCTCAGTAAAACAGATGACATCGAAATCAAATGAATGACTATTGAGGAATAGACTAGATAGTTTACTATTAAGGCCTCGTACATTTTGATAAGCTAGAGTGATAGAGGAAATTAGTTTTTTGATACTACATTTGAAGCTGAAGCAGATAGAGAAGAGCCACCACCATTGTAATCCTGAGTTAAATTATAAAATCATTTTTAGTTTGGCTTAGGGTATAGTAACTTTGATCGCAATGAAATTATAAACTTAAATTATTAACAGCTTAATAAATAATAAAAATCAACAATAAAATAATAACAAAATAGATTAACATATAAAACTAAACATTAAAATATATAAACAAGCAAATATCAACAAGATGGTAAAATCATTTCTCCATAGAAAGAAAATAGAAAAACTGAGGGATACTCAAAAAACAAGAGTAGAAGTGGTGACTCGCAGAGAAGGAATGAGTAGCAGTTCGGCGAAAAAGATGAAAGCGGAAAGAAGGTTGATTCGAGGATTGGAGTATATCTGAAATAAAGGTGAGGAGTTTCTCGGCCGAGTTACTCGTTCTCTGTCCGGGAAACCAGACATAACATCGGAAACGCGGTCGCTTAAATTGTCGGAGATCAGCATGCGTCTCTACTTGGAGCAGTTGGTGGCCTCCAAGAAAGAGCCGTTGGACAAGGAGAAGTGCCAAAGCTGCAAGGCTCCACTGACTAGGAACAGCTGAGCAAGTTATCCGAGACTAGACAGGCCAGGTGAGATACGGAAGCTATACCCCTGTCGAGCGAATTAAATTCAGCGATTAATGTTGCTTCACTGCAAGCTCAGCAGATTTACCGCAGTTCGCTGACTAGCGAGTTGTCCAAATACCAGGATTAAGAGGGAGATGCTCAACTTCGTGATGGACAATCGACGGAACCGCCTCCACTGTACCCATCGCAGCAACCAGATACACCTGCGAGTTCTCTGACACATACTAATGTTCCCTCGAAGTTTAATGTGCCACCACCAGCAACATTTTTTGGAGCAGCAGCACCACCAGTGTGCTCCGCTCCCCCTCCAGCACTGCTTGGAGACCCTGCGAGGGCCCCTTCGATTCCCCCGAATCACTGAAATAACGATCGGGTGCATGAGGCGGACCAGAGAGGGTTTACGAAGCGTTACTCTAGGAGAAGATGTTCAGAGCGCGTGGTCATCCAGAGGCTCGCAACGGCGATCCGAGCCGATTAAAATCCAACGATGGGGAATCTTGTTCGATGGTAAACTCAAAGCAGTGCCTGTGAAGGAATTTATATTCAGAATCGAGCACATGCATAAAGCTTACAACGTATCGTGGTCAGATATTATCCGGGACTTCCATGTGTTAGTAGAGGGTTGAGCGCGAGACTGATTCTGGACGCATGTTCGAACCACCTCAATCTTGGACTGGCCAAATCTGCGATATTGTCAGAAGCAGCATTACCAGAGTCGCAAGTTCAGTTTTGAATGGGAGCAGGATCTTCGGGAGCGTAAACAGCGGCCAGGAGAGAGTGTAAGCAATTATCTTCAGGAGATGATATCGCTCTCGGTTGCCCACTCCCTCCTCGGATTACGATCTGATAAAAACAATAAAGATCAACATTAGAGATGTCATTTCGTTTGTGATTTATCCAATGACAATCACGAACCTGGAGAAGCTGCGGGATGAATACCATGAGACGAAACGATGGCTGGCAAACAGGTAGACCAAACCATCGCAGCCTCTGCTGCCACCAAAGATGCCACGGCATCATGTCCAGTAAGTGTATGTTCCAGTGACAGAGCCGAATGCTGAGGAAGAAGAGGAGCAGTCAGTGGAGGCGTTATATCGGCCACGTGAAGCAGACGGCAATCTGACGTGTTGGACTTGCTCGCAGGCGGGACATACGTTTTGAGTGTGAGTCGACGGTGCGCACGATCTTATGTTACAAGTGCGGTCTGGCCGGAATGTTGTACCCTCAATGCTCCAAATGCCAGCAGGAAAACCACCGGTGGAGCAATACGCAATTGAAGGAGTCGCGCTCAAAGCCTCCATACACAAATTAATTCCCTTTGACCCGTGCATGAGAGATGTAAGCACTAGAGTAAGAGATAAAATATGCATCAAGAAAATTTTAGTTAATAAACATAGAAATAGCATAACACACGGCGAGTACTCAGTTCGATATCCCTTGGAAGTTAGACAATCAGTATACGAGGAGGCAAGAGCGCTTTTTTTTTTGATTCAAAGATAGGCGACAGAAACGGAATCTGGTATGTGCAGCAATAAAAGCAGCTGTGCCGGTCTTCGGATCTTCGCAGGCGTAGAGGTTCACGGCTACTCCGTTGCCGGCTTGCTAGACACATGAGCTTCGGTAAGCCTGCTTGGCAGAGGCGGCATCGCACTTCTGGAAAATATAGGAGCAACATTAAATCACTCGCCCTTGACAGCTCAAGCGGCAGGAGGAACTAGACATACCATCGTGGGAAAATTAGAGGTGTCACTGAGAAAGCAGCAGAAAGTGGAATAAGTGAAAAATCTGTTTTTGACATACGAGAAGACAGGATTAGGAAAAACTCACCTGGAGCAGCATACGATTCAGTTGAGCGGAGCCGTACCAGTCAAGGACCATTTTAACCCAGTCTCGCCTGCAATACAGCTACTACTTCTTGCCGAAGTAGTCGAGATGCTGAGACTCGGCGTAATTGAACCAAATGAGAGCCCTTGGAGCAATCGGATGACACTGGTACGAAAGACTGGAAGGAATCGTTTATGCTTAAATGCTCGAAAGTTAAATGCGGTGACAATAAAATATGCTTACCCTTTACAAAATATTGAGTCGATTCTCAGCAGGGTCGATGATACGGTGTACATTAGCAGCGTAGACATTAATCATGCGATTTGGTAGATTGAGTTGGAGCCGAAAAGTCGGGAATACACAGCGTTCACAATTCCAGCTCGACCGCTCTATCAATTCCGCATGGTGCCATTCGGTCTATGCAATGAAGAACCACAGAACAGGCACACCATCAGGACCTGGTGTGTGTACTGGCTTAATCAATTTAAGATCGCAAAGAAGCGAGCTTTCAGTGATTAGGGGCATAAAAAATCAGTTAGAACAACTTAACCTATAAGGATAAGGCTGTCCAGCACGGAGACTACTCGTAGAGTATGTAGTTTGGAAAAAGTCAGCAAACAGATCTGCTATGGATTGATCAGTATTAGCTTGAATATTGTTAAAGACAACAGATGATGGTAATGTTGCACCTTTACGTTTAGAGTTTACGAATTGCTTAGGATCTTTAAAGAATTCAAGTTTACAACGTTGTAAATAATTATTATAGCACTGCGAGCTAAGTACTAGAAAATTTGAGCAGGTGATTACATATCGAGAGAAATCATAAGGATTTCCAGATTGTTTATATTTTTTGAATTGCTTGGATTTCACATTTTTAAAATGTGATAATCCTCTAGAGAACCATGGAGGTTTATTGGAGCTAATAGGAGATAAAAGCGGAACACAGACATCGAATAGATAATTCAGAGTATTATAAAAAAGCTTAATGGCATTATCCAAGTCAGAGCATGTGTATAATCGGGACCAATCAGCACAGGAAATTAGATTGTTCAACTTATTGAAATCAGTTTTTTTAAAGCAAGGTAAATTAATGCAAGCGTTAAGAGTTGGATGGTATGGGTCTTCCAACGGATCAATCCTAGATACTATACTATTGGTGGAGTCCAATACGAATAACAGGTCTAATGTCCTGTTGATAGAATTGCAAACAGGATTGAAAGAAAGCTCCGAGAGTCCATTAATAAATGCATGGGAATTATCAGGAAAAAATGACTGCGAGGCATTGGGGGAAATCCATCGAACATCGGACAAATTAAAATCACCTAACACAAAAAGCAAGTCAGTATCGGAAAGAAAGATGATATAAATTTAATAGCAGTCAGGTGATTATCATAAACTATTACATCAGAAAGAGGTGGAATGTAAGAACAAGTTAAATAAATGGAAAATTTATTAAAAGAAACTTTCACAGAAATGAACTCGATATCAAAATTAAAAGTGGTTGAGATCGGTTCTGATGCCAGATTAGAGTCCACGGCCACCAGTACCCCACCTCCTTGACGAGAAATACGATCGCATCTATATATGGAATATTTAGAAGAAAGAATAGAAAAGTCTGATGTGACAGGCTTGAGCCAGGTCTCAGTAAAACAGATGACATCGAAATCAAATGAATGACTATTGAGGAATAGACTAGATAGTTTACTATTAAGGCCTCGTACATTTTGATAAGCTAGAGTGATAGAGGAAATTAGTTTTTTGATACTACATTTGAAGCTGAAGCAGATAGAGAAGAGCCACCACCATTGTAATCCTGAGTTAAATTATAAAATCATTTTTAGTTTGGCTTAGGGTATAGTAACTTTGATCGCAATGAAATTATAAACTTAAATTATTAACAGATTAATAAATAATAAAAATCAACAATAAAATAATAACAAAATAGATTAACATATAAAACTAAACATTAAAATATATAAACAAGCAAATATCAACAAGATGGTAAAATCATTTCTCCATAGAAAGAAAATAGAAAAACTGAGGGATACTCATAAAACAAGAGTAGAAGTGGTGACTCGCAGAGAAGGAATGAGTAGCAGTTCGGCGAAAAAGATGAAAGCGGAAAGAAGGTTGATTCGAGGATTGGAGTATATCTGAAATAAAGGTGAGGAGTTTCTCGGCCGAGTTACTCGTTCTCTGTCCGGGAAACCAGACATAACATCGGAAACGCGGTCGCTTAAATTGTTGGAGATCAGCATGCGTCTCTACTTGGAGCAGTTGGTGGCCTCCAAGAAAGAGCCGTTGGACAAGGAGAAGTGCCAAAGCTGCAAGGCTCCACTGACTAGGAACAGCTGAGCAAGTTATCCGAGACTAGACAGGCCAGGTGAGATACGGAAGCTATACCCCTGTCGAGCGAATTAAATTCAGCGATTAATGTTGCTTCACTGCAAGCTCAGCAGATTTACCGCAGTTCGCTGACTAGCGAGTTGTCCAAATACCAGGATTAAGAGGGAGATGCTCAACTTCGTGATGGACAATCGACGGAACCGCCTCCACTGTACCCATCGCAGCAACCAGATACACCTGCGAGTTCTCTGACACATACTAATGTTCCCTCGAAGTTTAATGTGCCACCACCAGCAACATTTTTTGGAGCAGCAGCACCACCAGTGTGCTCCGTTCCCCCTCCAGCACTGTTTGGAGACCCTGCGAGGGCCCCTTCGATTCCACCGAATCATTGAAATGACGATCGGGTGCATGAGGCGGACCAGAGAGGGTTTACGAAGCGTTACTCTAGGAGAAGATGTTCAGAGCGTGTGGTCATCCAGAGGCTCGCAACGGCGATCCGAGCCGATTAAAATCCAACGATGGGGAATCTTGTTCGATGGTAAACTCAAAGCAGTGCCTGCGAAGGAATTTATATTCAGAATCGAGCACATGCATAAAGCTTACAACGTATCGTGGTCAGATATTATCCGGGACTTCCACGTGTTAGTAGAGGGTTGAGCGCGAGACTGATTCTGGACGCATGCTCGAACCACCTCAATCTTGGACTGGCCAAATCTGCGATATTGTCAGAAGCAGCATTACCAGAGTCGCAAGTTCAGTTTTGAATGGGAGCAGGATCTTCGGGAGCTTAAACAGCGGCCAGGAGAGAGTGTAAACAATTATCTTCAGGAGATGATATCGCTCTCGGTTGCCCACTCCCTTCTCGGATTACGATCTGATAAAAACAATAAAGATCAACATTAGAGATGTCATTTCGTTTGTGATTTATCCAATGACAATCACGAACCTGGAGAAGCTGCGGGATGAATACCATGAGGCGGAACGATGGCTGGCAAACAGGTGGACCAAACCATCGCAGCCTCTGCTGCCACCAAAGATGCCACGGCATCATGTCCAGTAAGTGTATGTTCCAGTGACAGAGCCGAATGCTGAGGAAGAAGAGGAGCAGTCAGTGGAGGCGTTATATCGGCCACGTGAAGCAGACGGCAATCTGACGTGTTGGACTTGCTCGCAGGCGGGACATACGTTTTGAGTGTGAGTCGACGGTGCGCACGATCTTATGTTACAAGTGCGGTCTGACCGGAATGTTGTACCCCCAATGCTCCAAATGCCAGCAGGAAAACCACCGGTGGAGCAATACGCAATTGAAGGAGTCGCGCTCAAAGCCTTCATACACAAATTAATTCCCTCTGTCCCGTGCATGAGAGATGTAAGCACTAGAGTAAGAGATAAAATATGCATCAAGAAAATTTTAGTTAATAAACATAGAAATAGCATACCACACGGCGAGTACTCAGTTCGATATCCCTTGGAAGTTAGACAAGCAGTATACGAGGAGGCAAGAGCGCTTTTTTTTTATTCAAAGATAGGCGACAGAAACGGAATCTGGTATGTGCAGCAATAAAAGCAGCTGTGCCGGTCTTCGGATCTTCGCAGGCGTAGAGGTTCACGGCTAATCCGTTGCCGGCTTGCTAGACACATGAGCTTCGGTAAGCCTGCTTGGCAGAGGCGGCATCGCACTTCTGGAAAATATAGGAGCAACATTAAATCACTCGCCCTTGAGAGCTCAAGCGGCAGGAGGAACTAGACATACCATCGTGGGAAAATTAGAGGTGTCACTGAGATACAATGGGTACACCAAAGACATCACGCTGTATGTGTGTCCGACTCTGCAGCAACCACTGTATCTGGGAGTAGATTTGTGGCGCAAATAACAGCTCGCACCATAGATTCTGGGAGTGGAGTCCATAGAGCAAGTCGAATCTGAGTTCATCACTACAAGCGAGTCCATCGAGCCGGACGTTCTCAATCCGCTGGTGCAGCAGAAAGTGGAATTAGTGAAAAATCTGTTTTTGACATACGAGAAGACAGGATTAGGAAAAACTCACCTGGAGCAGCATACGATTCAGTTGAGCGGAGCCGTACCAGTCAAGGACCATTTTGACCCAGTCTCGCCTGCAATACAGCTACTACTTCTTGCCGAAGTAGTCGAGATGCTGAGACTCGGCGTAATTGAACCAAATGAGAGCCCTTGGAGCAATCGGATGACACTGGTACGAAAGACTGGAAGGAATCGTTTATGCTTAAATGCTCGAAAGTTAAATGCGGTGACAATAAAATATGCTTACCCTTTACAAAATATTGAGTCGATTCTCAGCAGGGTTGATGATACGGTGTACATTAGCAGCGTAGACCTTAATCATGCGATTTGGTAGATTGAGTTGGAGCCGAAAAGTCGGGAATACACTGCGTTCACAATTCCAGCTCGACCGCTCTATCAATTCCGCATGGTGCCATTCGGTCTATGCAATGAAGAACCACAGAACAGGCACACCATCAGGACCTGGTGTGTGTACTGGCTTAATCAATTTAAGATCGCAAAGAAGCGAGCTTTCAGTGATTAGGGGCATAAAAATTCAGTTAGAACAACTTAACCTATAAGGATAAGGCTGTCCAACACGGAGACTACTCGTAGAGTATGTAGTTTGGAAAAAGTCAGCAAACAGATCTGCTATGGATTGATCAGTATTAGCTTGAATATTGTTAAAGACAACAGATGATGGTAATGTTGCACCTTTACGTTTAGAGTTTACGAATTGCTTAGGATCTTTAAAGAATTCAAGTTTACAACGTTGTAAGTAATTATTATAGCACTGCGAGCTAAGTACTAGAAAATTTGAGCAGGTGATTACATATCGAGAGAAATCATAAGGATTTCCAGATTGCTTATATTTTTTGAATTGCTTGGATTTCACATTTTTAAAATGTGATAATCCTCTAGAGAACCATGGAGGTTTATTGAAGCTAATAGGAGATAAAAGCGGAACACAGACATCGAATAGATAATTCAGAGTATTATAAAAAAGCTTAATGGCATTATCCAAGTCAGAGCTTGTGTATAATCGGGACCAATCAGCACAGAAAATTAGATTGTTCAACTTATTGAAATCAGTTTTTTTAAAGCATCGTATGCGCACAGTGGGTTGCGATGATAATACAACTGGCCACAAAGGTAAATTAATGCAAGCGTTAAGAGTTGGATGGTATGGGTCTTCCGGCATAACCAATGGATCAATCCTAGATACTATACTATTGGTGGAGTCCAATACGAATAACAGGTCTAATGTCCTGTTGATAGAGTTGCAAACAGGATTGAAAGAAAGCTCCGAGAGTCCATTAATAAATGAATGGGAACTATCAGGAAAAAATGACTGCGAGGCATTGGGGGAAATCCATCGAACATCGGACAAATTAAAATCACCTAACACAAAAAGCAAGTCAGTATCGGAAAGTAAAGATGATATAAATTTAATAGCAGTCAGGTGATTATCATAAACTATTACATCAAAAAGAGGTGGAATGTAAGAACATGTTAAATAAATGAAAAATTTATTAAAAGAAACTTTCACAGAAATGAACTCGATATCAAAATTAAAAGTGGTTGAGATCGGTTTTGATGCCAGATTAGAGTCCACGGCCAACAGTACCCCACCTCCTTGACGAGAAATACGATCGCATCTATATATGGAGTATTTAGAAGAAAGAATAGAAAAGTCTGATGTGGCAGGCTTGAGCCAGGTCTCAGTAAAACAGATGACATCGAAATCAAATGAATGACTATTGAGGAATAGACTAGATAGTTTACTATTAAGGCCTCGTACATTTTGATAAGCTAGAGTGATAGAGGAAATTAGTTTTTTGATACTACATTTGAAGCCGAAGCAGATAGAGAAGAGCCATCACCATTGTAATCCTGATTTAAATTATAAAATCATTTTTAGTTTGGCTTAGGGTATAGTAACTTTGATCGCAATGAAATTATAAACTTAAATTATTAACAGCTTAATAAATAATAAAAATCAACAATAAAATAATAACAAAATAGATTAATATATAAAACTAAACATTAAAATATATAAACAAGCAAATATCAACAAGATGGTAAAATCATTTCTCCATAGAAAGAAAATAGAAAAACTGAGGGATACTCATAAAACAAGAGTAGAAGTGGTGACTCGCAGAGAAGGAATGAGTAGCAGTTCGGCGAAAAAGATGAAAGCGGAAAGAAGGTTGATTCGAGGATTGGAGTATATCTGAAATAAAGGTGAGGAGTTTCTCGGCCGAGTTACTCGTTCTCTGTCCGGGAAACCAGACATAACATCGGAAACGCGGTCGCTTAAATTGTCGGAGATCAGCATGCGTCTCTACTTGGAGCAGTTGGTGGCCTCCAAGAAAGAGCCGTCGGACAAGGAGAAGTGCCAAAGCTGCAAGGCTCCACTGACTAGGAACAGCTGAGCAAGTTATCCGAGACTAGACAGGCCAGGTGAGATACGGAAGCTATACCCCTGTCGAGCGAATTAAATTCAGCGATTAATATTGCTTCACTGCAAGCTCAGCAGATTTACCGCAGTTCGCTGACTAGCGAGTTGTCCAAATACCAGGATTAAGAGGGAGATGCTCAACTTGGTGATGGACAATCGACGGAACCGCCTCCACTGTACCCATCGCAGCAACCAGATACACCTGCGAGTTCTCTGACACATACTAATGTTCCCTCGAAGTTTAATGTGCCACCACCAGCAACATTTTTTGGAGCAGCAGCACCACCAGTGTGCTCCGTTCCCCCTCCAGCACTGTTTGGAGACCCTGCGAGGGCCCCTTCGATTCCACCGAATCACTGGAATGACGATCGGGTGCATGAGGCGGACCAGAGAGGGTTTACGAAGCGTTACTCTAGGAGAAGATGTTCAGAGCGCGTGGTCATCCAGAGGCTCGCAACGGCGATCCGAGCCGATTAAAATCCAACGATGGGGAATCTTGTTCGATGGTAAACTCAAAGCAATGCCTGTGAAGGAATTTATATTCAGAATCGAGCACATGCAGAAAGTTTACAACGTATCGTGGTCAGATATTATCCGAGGTAGAGGGTTGAGCGCGAGACTGATTCTGGACGCATGTTCGAACCACCTCAATCTTGGACTGGCCAAATCTGCGATATTGTCAGAAGCAGCATTACCAGAGTCGCAAGTTCAGTTTTGAATGGGAGCAGGATCTTCGGGAGCTTAAACAGCGGCCAGGAGAGAGTGTAAACAATTATCTTCAGGAGATGATATCGCTCTCGGTTGCCCACTCCCTTCTCGGATTACGATCTGATAAAAACAATAAAGATCAACATTAGAGATGTCATTTCGTTTGTGATTTATCCAATGACAATCACGAACCTGGAGAAGCTGCGGGATGAATACCATGAGGCGGAACGATGGCTGGCAAACAGGTGGACCAAACCATCGCAGCCTCTGCTGCCACCAAAGATGCCACGGCATCATGTCCAGTAAGTGTATGTTCCAGTGACAGAGCCGAATGCTGAGGAAGAAGAGGAGCAGTCAGTGGAGGCGTTATATCGGCCACGTGAAGCAGACGGCAATCTGACGTGTTGGACTTGCTCGCAGGCGGGACATACGTTTTGAGTGTGAGTCGACGGTGCGCACGATCTTATGTTACAAGTGCGGTCTGACCGGAATGTTGTACCCCCAATGCTCCAGATGCCAGCAGGAAAACCACCGGTGGAGCAATACGCAATTGAAGGAGTCGCGCTCAAAGCCTCCATACACAAATTAATTCCCTCTGTCCCGTGCATGAGATATGTAAGCACTAGAGTAAGAGATAAAATATGCATCAAGAAAATTTTAGTTAATAAACATAGAAATAACATACCACACGGCGAGTACTCAGTTCGATATCCCTTGGAAGTTAGACAATCAGTATACGAGGAGGCAAGAGCGCTTTTTTTTTTGATTCAAAGATAGGCGACAGAAACGGAATCTGGTATGTGCAGCAATAAAAGCAGCTGTGCCGGTCTTCGGATCTTCGCAGGCGTAGAGGTTCACGGCTACTCCGTTGCCGGCTTGCTAGACACATGCGCTTCGGTAAGCCTGCTTGGCAGAGGCGGCATCGCACTTCTGGAAAATATAGGAGCAACATTAAATCACTCGCCCTTGAGAGCTCAAGCGGCAGGAGGAACTAGACATCCCATCGTGGGAAAATTAGAGGTGTCACTGAGATACAATGGGTACACCAAAGACATCACGCTGTATGTGTGTCCGACTCTGCAGCAACCACTGTATCTGGGAGTAGATTTGTGGCGCAAATAACAGCTCGCACCATAGATTCTGGGAGTGGAGTCCATAGAGCAAGTCGAATCTGAGTTCATCACTACAAGCGAGTCCATCGAGCCGGACGTTCTCAATCCGCTGGTGCAGCAGAAAGTGGAATAAGTGAAAAATCTGTTTTTGACATACGAGAAGACAGGATTAGGAAAAACTCACCTGGAGCAGCATACGATTCAGTTGAGCGGAGCCGTACCAGTCAAGGACCATTTTGACCCAGTCTCGCCTGCAATACAGCTACTACTTCTTGCCGAAGTAGTCGAGATGCTGAGACTCGGCGTAATTGAACCAAATGAGAGCCCTTGGAGCAATCGGATGACACTGGTACGAAAGACTGGAAGGAATCGTTTATGCTTAAATGCTCGAAAGTTAAATGCGGTGACAATAAAATATGCTTACCCTTTACAAAATATTGAGTCGATTCTCAGCAGGGTTGATGATACGGTGTACATTAGCAGCGTAGACCTTAATCATGCGATTTGGTAGATTGAGTTGGAGCCGAAAAGTCGGGAATACACTGCGTTCACAATTCCAGCTCGACCGCTCTATCAATTCCGCATGGTGCCATTCGGTCTATGCAATGAAGAACCACAGAACAGGCACACCATCAGGACCTGGTGTGTGTACTGGCTTAATCAATTTAAGATCGCAAAGAAGCGAGCTTTCAGTGATTAGGGGCATAAAAATTCAGTTAGAACAACTTAACCTATAAGGATAAGGCTGTCCAACACGGAGACTACTCGTAGAGTATGTAGTTTGGAAAAAGTCAGCAAACAGATCTGCTATGGATTGATCAGTATTAGCTTGAATATTGTTAAAGACAACAGATGATGGTAATGTTGCACCTTTACGTTTAGAGTTTACGAATTGCTTAGGATCTTTAAAGAATTCATGTTTACCACGTTGTAAGTAATTATTATAGCACTGCGAGCTAAGTACTAGAAAATTTGAGCAGGTGATTACATATCGAGAGAAATCATAAGGATTTCCAGATTGCTTATATTTTTTGAATTGCTTGGATTTCACATTTTTAAAATGTGATAATCGTCTAGAGAACCATGGAGGTTTATTGAAGCTAATAGGAGATAAAAGCGGAACACAGACATCGAATAGATAATTCAGAGTATTATAAAAAAGCTTAATGGCATTATCCAAGTCAGAGCATGTGTATAATCGGGACCAATCAGCACAGAAAATTAGATTGTTCAACTTATTGAAATCAGTTTTTTTAAAGCATCGTATGCGCACAGTGGGTTGCGATGATAATACAACTGGCCACAAAGGTAAATTAATGCAAGCGTTAAGAGTTGGATGGTATGGGTCTTCCGGCATAACCAATGGATCAATCCTAGATACTATACTATTGGTGGAGTCCAATACGAATAACAGGTCTAATGTCCTGTTGATAGAGTTGCAAACAGGATTGAAAGAAAGCTCCGAGAGTCCATTAATAAATGCATGGGAACTATCAGGAAAAAATGACTGCGAGGCATTGGGGGAAATCCATCGAACATCGGACAAATTAAAATCACCTAACACAAAAAGCAAGTCAGTATCGGAAAGTAAAGATGATATAAATTTAATAGCAGTCAGGTGATTATCATAAACTATAACATCAGAAAGAGGTGGAATGTAAGAACATGTTAAATAAATGGAAAATTTATTAAAAGAAACTTTCACAGAAATGAACTCGATATCAAAATTAAAAGTGGTTGAGATCGGTTTTGATGCCAGATTAGAGTCCACGGCCAACAGTACCCCACCTCCTTGACGAGAAATACGATCGCATCTATATATGGAGTATTTAGAAGAAAGAATAGAAAAGTCTGATGTGGCAGGCTTGAGCCAGGTCTCAGTAAAACAGATGACATCGAAATCAAATGAATGACTATTGAGGAATAGACTAGATAGTTTACTATTAAGGCCTCGTACATTTTGATAAGCTAGAGTGATAGAGGAAATTAGTTTTTTGATACTACATTTGAAGCCGAAGCAGATAGAGAAGAGCCATCACCATTGTAATCCTGATTTAAATTATAAAATCATTTTTAGTTTGGCTTAGGGTATAGTAACTTTGATCGCAATGAAATTATAAACTTAAATTAATAACAGCTTAATAAATAATAAAAATCAACAATAAAATAATAACAAAATAGATTAATATATAAAACTAAACATTAAAATATATAAACAAGCAAATATCAACAAGATGGTAAAATCATTTCTCCATAGAAAGAAAATAGAAAAACTGAGGGATACTCATAAAACAAGAGTAGAAGTGGTGACTCGCAGAGAAGGAATGAGTAGCAGTTCGGTGAAAAAGATGAAAGCGGAAAGAAGGTTGATTCGAGGATTGGAGTATATCTGAAATAAAGGTGAGGAGTTTCTCGGCCGAGTTACTCGTTCTCTGTCCGGGAAACCAGACATAACATCGGAAACGCGGTCGCTTAAATTGTCGGAGATCAGCATGCGTCTCTACTTGGAGCAGTTGGTGGCCTCCAAGAAAGAGCCGTCGGCGATCAATGTTGCTTCACTGCAAGCTCAGCAGATTTACCGCAGTTCGCTGACTAGCGAGTTGTCCAAATACCAGGATTAAGAGGGAGATGCTCAACTTGGTGATGGACAATCGACGGAACCGCCTCCACTGTACCCATCGCAGCAACCAGATACACCTGCGAGTTCTCTGACACATACTAATGTTCCCTCGAAGTTTAATGTGCCACCACCAGCAACATTTTTTGGAGCAGCAGCACCACCAGTGTGCTCCGTTCCCCCTCCAGCACTGTTTGGAGACCCTGCGAGGGCCCCTTCGATTCCACCGAATCACTGGAATGACGATCGGGTGCATGAGGCGGACCAGAGAGGGTTTACGAAGCGTTACTCTAGGAGAAGATGTTCAGAGCGCGTGGTCATCCAGAGGCTCGCAACGGCGATCCGAGCCGATTAAAATCCAACGATGGGGAATCTTGTTCGATGGTAAACTCAAAGCAATGCCTGTGAAGGAATTTATATTCAGAATCGAGCACATGCAGAAAGTTTACAACGTATCGTGGTCAGATATTATCCGAGGTAGAGGGTTGAGCGCGAGACTGATTCTGGACGCATGTTCGAACCACCTCAATCTTGGACTGGCCAAATCTGCGATATTGTCAGAAGCAGCATTACCAGAGTCGCAAGTTCAGTTTTGAATGGGAGCAGGATCTTCGGGAGCTTAAACAGCGGCCAGGAGAGAGTGTAAACAATTATCTTCAGGAGATGATATCGCTCTCGGTTGCCCACTCCCTTCTCGGATTACGATCTGATAAAAACAATAAAGATCAACATTAGAGATGTCATTTCGTTTGTGATTTATCGAATGACAATCACGAACCTGGAGAAGCTGCGGGATGAATACCATGAGGCGGAACGATGGCTGGCAAACAGGTGGACCAAACCATCGCAGCCTCTGCTGCCACCAAAGATGCCACGGCATCATGTCCAGTAAGTGTATGTTCCAGTGACAGAGCCGAATGCTGAGGAAGAAGAGGAGCAGTCAGTGGAGGCGTTATATCGGCCACGTGAAGCAGACGGCAATCTGACGTGTTGGACTTGCTCGCAGGCGGGACATACGTTTTGAGTGTGAGTCGACGGTGCGCACGATCTTATGTTACAAGTGCGGTCTGACCGGAATGTTGTACCCCCAATGCTCCAGATGCCAGCAGGAAAACCACCGGTGGAGCAATACGCAATTGAAGGAGTCGCGCTCAAAGCCTCCATACACAAATTAATTCCCTCTGTCCCGTGTATGAGATATGTAAGCACTAGAGTAAGAGATAAAATATGCATCAAGAAAATTTTAGTTAATAAACATAGAAATAACATACCACACGGCGAGTACTCAGTTCGATATCCCTTGGAAGTTAGACAATCAGTATACGAGGAGGCAAGAGCGATTTTTTTCTTGATTCAAAGATAGGCGACAGAAACGGAATCTGGTATGTGCAGCAATAAAAGCAGCTGTGCCGGTCTTCGGATCTTCGCAGGCGTAGAGGTTCACGGCTACTCCGTTGCAGGCTTGCTAGACAGAGGATCTTCGGTAAGCCTGCTCGGCAGAGGCGGCATCGCACTTCTGGAAAATATAGGAGCAACATTAAATCACTCGCCCTCGACAGCTCAAGCGGCAAGAGGAACTAGACATACCATCGTGGGAAAATTAGAGGTGTCACTGAGATACAATGGGTACACCAAAGACATCACGCTGTATGTGTGTCCGACTCTGCAGCAACCACTGTATCTGGAAGTAGATTTGTGGCGCAAATAACAGCTCGCACCATAGATTCTGGGAGTGGAGTCCATAGAGCAAGTCGAATCTGAGTTCATCACTAAAAGCGAGTCCATCGAACCGCACGTTCTCAATCCGCTGGTGCAGCAGAAAGTGGAATAAGTGAAAAATCTGTTTTTGACATACGAGAAGACAGGATTAGGAAAAACTCACCTGGAGCAGCATACGATTCAGTTGAGCGGAGCCGTACCAGTCAAGGACCATTTTGACCCAGTCTCGCCTGCAATACAGCTACTACTTCTTGCCGAAGTAGTCGAGATGCTGAGACTCGGCGTAATTGAACCAAATGAGAGCCCTTGGAACAATCGGATGACACTGGTACGAAAGACTGGAAGGAATCGTTTATGCTTAAATGCTCGAAAGTTAAATGCGGTGACAATAAAATATGCTTACCCTTTACAAAATATTGAGTCGATTCTCAGCAGGGTTGATGATACGGTGTACATTAGCAGCGTAGACCTTAATCATGCGATTTGGTAGATTGAGTTGGAGCCGAAAAGTCGGGAATACACTGCGTTCACAATTCCAGGTCGACCGCTCTATCAATTCCGCATGGTGCCATTCGGTCTATACAATGCAGAGCAGCGACTATGCCGGTCGATGGACCGAGTAATCCCGTAATCTTTACGGTGCAAAGTCTTTGTATACCTGGATGATCTCCTAATCATCTCGAGGACCTGGGAAAAACATTTAGGGTTATTCGGAGAAGTTGCAAAGGCGGTGCGAGACGCGAATCTCACCATAGGTTTGGGAAAGTCCATATTCGGTTTCAAATATCTTTGGTATCTTGGGTACGTACGGAGCATTGCGAACCGATCCAAAGAAAGTCGAGGCAATCAACCAATTCCCGGTGCCCAAATTAATGCGGCAGCTGCGAAGCTCGATAGAATTTTTCTCGGCCAAACTTAAAGGAGCTTAGCTCAACTATAGTGTGACGGAGTAAATATGCCTGGCAGCCGTAAAGGCAATTGAACGTTTTAGGCCCTACGTAGAACTTATGCCCTTTACCGTCATCACCGACCATGCAAGTCTTCAGTGGCTTACAAAATTTAAAGACTTGAGTGGACGGTTGGCTCGTTGGTCTTTGTCTTTACAAGCGTTTAATTTTAACGTGAAGCATCGCAAGGGCAAGGACAATGTTGTCACTGACATGTTGTCACGTCCGTTTGATGTAGAGAAGCTGAACATGTTCGAGTTCGAAACCACAGCATTAAAGGATGAGGATTACGTGGAGCGAGTAAAGGTCGTGGAGGATAACCCGGAGCAGTTTTCGGATCTGCGTGTCGAGGACGACTTACTATTCAAACGCATCCAGTTTGAGCGAGAGGACAGTCACGAAATCCATTGGTAACTGTGGATACCAGAAGCACTCACGAGCACTCTCATCGAGCAAGCACACGAAGGCCAGAATCGAATGCATGGAGGCAATGCGAAGACGCTGGCCATGTTCAAACAGTTCTACTACTGGCCGAGGATGACAGTGCAAGTACGAGATTTAATTTTGGGATGCAACGTTTGCAAAGAGTCGATGCACATGATGCAAATATGCAGGCCGCAAATGGGAAAGGAAGTCTGTACTGACCGTCCAATGCAAAAACTATTTATCGACTTATTAGGGAAGGAATACCCGAGATCCCGACACGGTAACGCGTACATACTCATCGCGCTAGACCACATGACGAAGTTCGTCTGGCTCAGAGCAATTGCGAAGGCAACGGCACTGGCTACGGTGAGGATCCTAAAAGAGGACATATTTGCACATTTTGGAGTACCAGAGGTCATCCACACAGGCAACGGGAAGCAGTTCACGTATATGGAGTTCGGGGCTTTGATGAAACACTACGGCATTAAGCATCTGAAGACGGCACACTACTCGCCACAGGCCAATGTTTCGGAGAGCGTGAATCAGTCGGTACTAGCAACGATCCGTACACACGTAGGAGAAGACCAGACGACGTGGGATAAGAAGTTGCCGGAAATACAAGCAGCACTGTGCAGTGCTATCCACAGCAGTATTGGAGTGTCGCCGTATTTCGAAATGTTTGGCCAGAATATAGTTCCCGTAAGCTAGGAGCGCTCGAGGACGCTGCAATCGCGCCGTTGGCTCGATCCGAAAGGCAGCAGATTTATCGTGCCCGGATCCAGGAGACGCTGCACAAAGCCTATGACAATCTGTGAGTTTGGCAAAGATAACTTAAGAAACGAAAAAGTTTTCCATACTAAAGGTTAATTTCACCCGATTGTTCCCATGGCATCTATAGGATATAGTCATCCGACTTCAACCAAATTTGATCAGGATTTGAAAGGCAGTTGCAAACTTATAATTTATGACTTTGGTTAAGATATTTTAAGAAACAAAAAAGTTTTCCATACTAAAGCTTAACTTCATCCGATATATCTTATGGCAGCTATAGGAAATAGTCTTCCGAGATCGACCAAATTGGTCAGGATGTAACAGGCAGTCCCTAATATACAATCTGTGAGTTAGGCTTAGGTATCTTAAGAAACAAAAAAGTTTTCCATACTAAAGGTTAATATTATCCGATTGTTCCTGTGGCAGATATAGGATATAGTCATCCGATATTGACCAAATTTGCTCAGGATGTAACAGGTAGTCTCATATATACAATCTGTGAGTTTGGTAAGATATCTTAAGAAACAAAAAAGTGTTCCATACTAAAGGTTAATTTCATCCGATTGTTCTTATGGCAGCTATAGAATATAGTCATGCGACATCAGAGAAATTTGGTCAGGATGTAACAGGTAGTCT